>GL502395.1:837379-859116 GCA_000149185.1 Mayetiola destructor
TATATATATAGTAAAATGAGGTGGAATTAGGTTCTCTTTTATTGGCTTCGAATAGTATAGTCGTAAGTTTATTAGGATGAAATTGCATTATAAAATCATATTCGCATAAAAGCGAATATCCAAATGATGAACTTTTCAAACTGTTTATCGTTTCGTATTAGAATTACATGTTTGCGTGTGCGTTGTGCGTGTGTGTTATTTATATTTGTGAAAATAAAACGATAAAAATAGACACTAGTTTGTTTTTCGATATGGTTTTTATTGTTTTCGGAGCACACAGTTTTTTCAGAATGATTCGCACAAAAAAAAGAAAAAAAAAGAAGAATTTTGAGATTTACCGGAATTTCGATTCGGAAAGCTGAAATAGAGAATAAAAAGTGCATGAAAATAGAACAATCATGAAACTAATATACAGTAAAGTTCCTCTAAATGGACCACTTTGGTTGCAGGCATATTAGTTCACAAATGAGAAATAGTCATTTTATAGAGACTTTACTGTATAAAACATAACACATATACATATTTGCACAGACACAATTGAAATGGTAATCAAACGTAGTGTGTACACTTGAGAAACGACACTAACCAAATTACGATTTACGATCTATAAAGAACGAATAAAAAATGGATAAAATTGGAGCCGAATAGTAATCAGCCCTCTACGTTTTGTACATAATACACCAGCAACAATGAAACCCAACCAGAAAAAGATCGAACAAGAAAAGAAATGAAAAGAAATGAAAAGAAAAGAAAAGAAAAAAAAACATGCGGCAAAATAAAATGCCAAATGAGAATTGTGCATGGTGGCATTTCGACCAAAATACCATCACCATTGATATTGGCATTCGGCATTCGAAACTATGCCCGAGATAATAGAAATTGAAATGGTATGTGATCAGAACAATGCCAATGGCAATCATTTAACCAATCGAGTGACATTTTGCATTGCTTATTATTATTATTGCTTATTTTGTCTGTGCGACGCGCGATTTTTTTTTGTTTTGTTTTTTTTTTGTCTTTCTGATTGAAATGAAAGATTTGTATGGAATGTCACTTTTCATATTGTCTATCATTTACCATGAACAATGAATCACTTGATTTCTCCTGTATTCAATTCGAATACTTGTGGCTCATTGCTCGTGGCTCGTTTGTAATATGAATGCAGATGAGACATGAATCGTGAATCAGCAATTCAATTTGGGAACTGGGGCCACAGACACACACACACGCACAAAACAAAAATTGCCAATTGCCAATTGCCAATTTTATGTTCATTCGAATGAAATGCAAATGGCAAATGCTCAAAATGAAGAAAAATCGAGATTGTTCAAATCATTTATCGCCCATATCTATCACAACAAACAAAACCAAAAAAAAAGCGAAACATTGCAATCGATTGTTGTCAACGCTTTTCCATTATTTTGTTTTATATATGTAGTATAGTCACATTGCGTTTCATATTGACTGATTGAACAACAACCGAATCAATTTCGATGGTGAATTACAATAGAATGATTGAACATTTTTTATTATTTTTTTTCTTTTTTTATGTTATTCTAACAATATATTCAATATTCGTTCTCATCAATGGTTGGCAAGGTTGCATTAGGCATGACAGGATAGGCACAACACAAACAAAATATCAAAAAAAAAAAAAGAATTTTGTAATTGGATTCATTCATTGGTCGTCGATTGGGTTACCGTTTTGATATGAATGATTCTTGAGTTGCTATTGCAGTTCAAATGGAAAATTTCGAAACCAAAAAATCAATGAATAAAATTTAAATGTTATTGTTTCTATTTTCTATAGGCCAAGAAAAATTGAAGTAATTGTAAAGTCGAAAAAACACTTTGAAACGGTTTATGAACTCGAAAATGAACCAATCAGACCGCCCTAATGTATTCCGTATTCTGTATTCCAATGGAAAAGAGACAATAAAAACAACTCCTACATGTCCCATGTCTCAATGTTCCAAACAGACAGACAAACACAACAAATTATTTCATCCTCAAATGCTCGAAATTCGTTTGATGACAATGCAATTTTTTTTTTTTTTGTCTTCAATCGTTCGATTTGTGTTTCATATTTTGGAAAACCAACAGAAACTTAAATCATTCAACGCCCACCATTTTTCACGACAATGACGCTATCAAGTCTATTCATATCTCATATCTCGTATCGTTCATATTATTGGGATTTTTCTGAAACTATTTTATGCCTTTTATGTAGATGTATATCTATCTAGAGCTGGCCCACGAACATGATTTTTGCTGTAATAGAAATATCTTAATATTGTGATTCTGTCGAGAAAGGAGGAAAAAAAGAAAGAAGAAAAACAACGACAAATATGTGTATAAAAGTTACAATGAATGCAAACAGTGTGTTAACGCAATGTTTCTACTCCTATTCAAACATTAATATTATTTACACGACACGTGAATTGATTGAATGCGTTAAATATATCCACAAATGTGAACATGAATTCCATTGGCTTGATGGCTTCAACATTTTTGTGTTTGATTTTGATCAAATAATAATAATAATAATTAATTGGCTAAACAAATGCGTGTGAATACAAACTACACACAATTGTAAACAATCGTCTGTAACAATGTACAATGTACTACAAGTGAATGAATAATAATAATCCTTCACCAAGTGTATTTATTCATAAAATTCAATAATAAAACATTCAAACTTGAATATTTTATTGGACTAAAATAAAATCCGAATCATTTAAATGATTTTCGTAGAATTTTGTACATATACTACGTACAACCCAAACCATTTGTCATCATCTCCATGAACTATACAGACAGATGCGGCACACTGAAAAAGGCATCAACATTTACGCTAAATAAACCCACAAAGTCATAAACATTTGGGTTTTCAAATGTTTATTTTCGGTTATTTTATTTGTTATCCTCTCCCCCCCCCCTGGTTCTATTTCTCGCTTTCTTTTTCTGTCTCGTTTTCTTTTTCCCCGTTCTCTTGACACTCTGTGTCCAATTGTTCCATTCATCGTTTGAACGGAAATGAAAACATTTCCATGGAAAATGATAGTTAAATAATAATGGTATGATGTGCGAAACCGATATCAAAATAAGTGGCATGAAACCGAAAAATAAAACACCATACCATGCACCACCACCACACACACACGCACGCACATTCACAATATTTAAAGGCCGCTCCATTTTTTTTCCATATTTAGCCAATGCCCTTTTTGTATGTACGTACCAACAAGGAATACATATATATATACAATCATTTGTTGACGGAAATAATGGCCATATTTTACGAAAGTATGAAAAATGTTTATAATATGTTTAGTGTTTAGTGTGTGTGTCAGTGTGTGTGCCAACAAACCATTCAAATTGAAATGATAGTTCTTCTTCTTCTTCTTCTCTTCTTCGATTGTGTGATTTACTATTTCAAGAGGAAATAATGTGCCATTTTATACGTTATTTTTTTTTTATTTCATTTCATTAAAAATGTAAATAAAAAAGGAAAAAAAAATCTCTTTCTTTGTGTATATTCTGTTGCTCTCAACCGTTTTTCGCCTTTTATACTCTACGTAGCTATTTGCTAATGTGAAAGCATAACAATGCAAAAAAATAAAAGCAATTTTCAATTTTATTCCATTTTGTTTCTGAAAGTGGCAACATTGTTTTGCATTATTGTTATTCATTCAAGTTGGTTGGTAGCCTTTTTTTTTTCTTTCCGAATAGAAAATATTCGAATGAATGAATAATGAATACAAAATAAAACTGTTTACACAAAACGTACAATGCAATGCATATGGCTTCTTTGGGGGGGTTTATTATTTTTTTCTTTTCTGTGTCCATCTCTTCATTCCTGTCATCGGAATATTTTTTTGTTATATTGTTGAAATGAAACTTTATTTTTGGCCCCAAAACGCATTTCATTTTCGTTAAATTAAAAGTTACTGATCACTCACATTTGAGTTTGATAAGCGAAAAAAAATGGAAATGATTTTATAGAAGGCCAATGCGCCAATCAAATACAATTATACATTATCAGTTGATGTGTTTTATTTGCTGAAATAATGAGCCAATGGTCCAATGGAAAAGGCCATCGTGTGTTTCTGTGTGTTTGTGTGTTTGTGTACAGTGTACACGTATTGTGACATTTCAATATTCAAAATTAAATGTTCAATATTCAAATCGCATCATGTTGTCAATACTCAACATACAAATCTATAATGTATTGTATTACATTTATTCGGAACAGCAAATCGAGCTTCCTTTTCAAATTGCAAATTAAATTACATTTACACACACACACACGCATCCGGTGCGATTATTGAACAAACGTTTGATTGTTGAGCTTTCACTCCGATTCGAATCCGAATCAATGATTCTATTCAAATTTTCCATTACTTTATTATTATCAATATTATTGAATCGCATCAATAATGTGATGAATAAATATGGAGGAAATCGAATAAAAAAATATTGTTAAATTATTATTATCAATTTGGAAAAATGCCAACGAATGTAGTCAATGTTTATGAGTAAATCAAAATGTTAGTATCATTGGCACAGTATTCAATCATCTATATATTGCTAGGATTATTTTGATGGGCTGCTTTTGTCCAAATGAGCTCGTATTATTTCAAAATGAGCTGTTCTTAATCTTTATTGCCGAGCCCATGGACTTAACAAAAGAGATCATCTAAGTTCATTTTGATGAAAATCTACTTAAATCATCAAACTTTTCCAAAGAAAAGAAAAAATTATTTTATGTTTTAGGTTTTTTTTTAATTTTTTTTTTTGGAAAATGGACTGCCCTGGATTTTTTATCTTCCACAAAAATATGCCTTGCGACGCATTGTATTATATGCTATATATATATATTTTCTTTTGACTCACCTGTGATTGTGTGCATTTGATGTATCACAACAATTGGTATGATACAAAGGCCACGGATTTTCTCACATGCTTCGTTTGACCGATAACAGAAAACAAAAAAATCACATTGAAGCAGGCAAAGGTTGGAAGGTTGGAGGTTGACGGGGTCGTTGCTTTGACTGTTGAGAGACAAAAGCTCGTTCAATATCGTATGTACATAAAGCAAATTGTGTGACAAATTGACAAACATGTAGAAAACCGAACAAAATGGAACTGAATAGAAAAATAATTCTATGACTATCACATCATTCTCACTGAACGATATCGATTCTTCGGCCAAATGGCAACAATCAATTTATGATGAAATTACAGAACAATGTCTGTTTGTAAAAGCTTTTTCAATGTGACATGCGGCGGTTCGCTTTGTTTCTCGTTATTTGTTTGTTGGCTTGTTTTGATTACGAAATGGGAAAATTGAAGAAATAAAGGAAAAGAAAAAGAAGAAAAAATAAGGAAATGAGGGAAACGCAAATTGCTTGTATTTGAATACAGAAATCCAAATGTATTCAATATTATTATTTCACCGCTTTTCCAATGATTATTATTATTATTCCATGTCATAAATATTATAAATGTATGCAATATTTTCAAACTAATTTTTCTTGGTAAAATGAATCGAAGTTTGTTTTGTGTTCTGTTGATAATGGTATTTTGCAAATTTTTGTTTTCTACCATTGCAGCATGTCAATTGTTCCTTTGTCCACTGTGTATTTCAATTTTTTCTGTTGTTTGTATTGTTTTTGATTCAAATTAAAATTGTGATTTTAGTGATTTGTGTATTGAGTTCGGTGTTTGTTTCACGTCAGTGTTTGTTCTTTGTTTTATGTGTCACAATGGGGGCGAAAAATGATTTATTGAAGGAATGTATATACATTAAAACTTTTTGTTTTTGTTTTGTTTCTTTTATTCGATATACATTAAGGCAATCATATTGTGTTTATTATTTACGCACATTTTCACTTGGAACTTTTGACATGGTTTGGGCATTGATTTTGGAACGCTCCAAAAGGACGATGACAAAGATGAGAATTGTGAATCATGCATGTGCTTATGCATGCCAAACAATAAACCGTCCATTGACCATTGGCCATATTAAAATGAAAAATAATCAAAACAAAAACAATCATCCGATTTGATGAAATTGTGGAAAATATTCTCTCTCTCTCTCTCTCTCTCTCTCTCTCTTTCTTTCGTTTGTAACATTTGCGCGTGTGATGTCAACAGGAAATCAAAAAAACATGAAAAATCATCAAATCATTTCGCATCCGACGAGAGATAAGTCAATCGCTTTGTAAATGAATCAAAGAAAACCGATATACTCATATTTGTCCATCCAAAATTGACCATCAAAAACTAACAATAAAATCAAACAAAACGCCGTTTATAAACAATTGAATACTGAGATGTTAGATGACATTTTCGATATGCCGATGGCCATTGGCTGATGATTTTTTGGTTAACACATAGAGGGAAAAACCTTTTGCCCAGAAACTGAGCAATTGGCATTGATTGATGATTGAGATAAAATCGATGTGAACAAAATTTAGATGGAGCTTCAAAATGAAATGTGTGCTCTGGTTTGATCGAAAAATTACTGAAATTGAATTAAAAAACATGAAATGACATTTAAAGCCACAATCAGTTTGATTTGAATGGTGAATGGTAAACGAACGAACGAATGTTTTGGATCTGTTTGCTTCATTCAATCGGAATTCTTCATCAGTTTGAGAAAATCTGATTTGTGGAATGATACGATGAGTTTTGCTCTTTGTCAGCATCGTTATCATCGTTCATCGTTCTCAATTTCGAGATGTTTCGATGTTGAGATGAGAAAGGAGAATGATTTATTTGTCGTATGATTGATATGGTTCTGTGTGTGTTTGTATGTGTAATGTGTTATTGAATTTGCTTATAGCACTTTATTTAATTTATTTTATTGAGTCGGTCAGTTGTTGTTTGTTGTTATTCGTCCTTCCATTGGCCTGACTCATTCAATTTCCAATCCAAATTAAATTGTTATCGATGATCCGGAATCGTCAACACACACACACACAAACTGGAACGTGTTCTGAATCAAGTGTTATCATAATCGATTTGTCCGTTCACTTTCGTCACAACAAAATTAATATTTTCTTCTTTCCTGTGTCTTTTTTGTTTTGCATTATGTCCCCTACTTTCATTCAAAATTGATTGAACAGCAAAAAAAGCTCTGCTCATCGGCTATGGATTTCGCTTCTCGTTTTTTTTTTTGTTAACTCCAATTAAAATTTAATCAAAAAAAAAATTTGAGAATTTATTTTCAAAAATGAATTAAATCAACAATTTAAAGAAATCATAATAATTCTATGAAAGTCAGTTACAAACATCTTCAATTCAAAAAAATGAACAATCCATAAATACACGATGAGAAACAAGAATTTAAAATTGTTTTGTTTAAAATGTCGGCGAAATGGATTAAATGAATCTTTACCATCAAATGGTCGAAAAAATATTCAAAATAGTTACGGGAATTGTTTATGTTAGGGTTTTGCATACATTTCAAACAGAAATAATCTTTCAGAAAAACCAACCACATAAATTCAATTAAAACAACAACATGTTGAATGCTTTGTAATGCATATTTGAATTTTTCTCTACAAGAATTCTTTTTCCGACAGTTTGTCGTTCGTTTTGTCTGTTCGACGAGTCCGAAAATTCTTTCAACTTCCATGGCCATAAAAGAACGACAGCGACAGCAACTGCTCAAGTACAATGGCCGAATAATAAATAATCTCAAATTTAACATAATTCAAAAACTCAATCAAGATGATTTAGATGGAAATCCCCCAAGATTTACTCTAGCGAAAAAAAAACATGCAAAAACCAGAAATCCACTCACTCGTTTCTCGTGTTTAGTATTGGTAATGGAACAACAGCAAGCTTTTAAAATGTTTACAATATTTGCAAAAAGAAAAATGAAAAAAAAAGCAAAAAAAAAAAACAAAAAAAAAATATTTATTTAAGAAAATGTCATTAGATTCGAGAGAATAGAATGGTGACGATTTTATTCTAACTTTCAGTTTGAGTTTCGCTTTAAATGCCGTTGAATCGCTGAGTTCTCTTTAGAATGCGCACCGAATACATAAGAATAAATTTACAAAAATATTATTATTAAAAAACGGTTATTGTGCATCGAAATTCAGTTTTTGAGTATTTGCTTTGCAATTCGTTATTTTATCTATTTTCATATTGTTTATTTTATCAATTTGCCGTTTCTCCTTCTTCGTTGTCATTTCCATGAAAACATGATTATTGTAGCGATTCTAATGATTTCCTATGGAAATGATTTTCAATTTTGGAAAAGAATAATTCTTTTTGTTTTTCAGTTGGAAATAATTTCCATAGGAAATCTTAAGAATTGCATAACACATGGGCTGAAGTTTCTAATTTAACGGACCACAGATCTTGGTCACATTTTGATTTAACGTGCGATTTTTCAATAACCTAGCAACTCGAGTTGTTGTTTGTGTAAATTGTGCGTATAAGAATGTATTTGATAAAAACAAAAACTTATTTCCTTAAAGAGGATTCCAATTTATTTTGCTGGCAGTCATTTATTTAAATATGCAATTGTGGACTATGAACTCTAGGCATTAGACAGTGGACAATGGACAGTTAGATAGATGGGCATTAAGTACATGCCGATGAATAAAACATTATTCAAATTCCACATTGAATCGTTGAAGCCATTGCATGTTACATTGACAAATGGATGAATACAAAAACAATTTATACACAAGTTTCTAATCAACGCTTCGATCAAACACCAACCAAAGAAACAAAAGCGTACTGAAAAATGGGAATAATGTCCGAAACTATTGAAAGCACAAAATTCCTATAGAACTGTTTTTGGCTTTGGAGTCATTGTGTGTGCGTGTTTTGTGTGTGTGTGTGTGCATGTCTTTTAGAAAGGGAGAGAGAGTTGTGTATGTGTCTCATATAAGTACTAAATGCCAGCTTGGACATGCCTTGCCCGGCAATTTGGCCTGTGCGTTTGAATAGTGTTTGTAAGTTATGTTCAAAATGCAGGCGATATGTACAAACCACAATTAACATACATAGCTCGTAATATGCATAACATATGCCATGCAATATGCAATATTCAATATTCAATACGGATAAGAAGTGTAAGTAGTTCTAGTTTTCATATTTGTTTGGTTTAATTTTCGTTGATTGTGTGACTTTTGTTGTTGATGGATATGAAATTTTTGTCATTCGGTTTCATGGACCGCAACTCGATACAAGGACAAAGACAGCTTCAGTTTTTTTTTCAATTTTCTTTTTAAATGCTTTTCGATTAGTTTATATTCACCACAGTCATTGCATTACTTTCAATATTCACTGTTTCTGCTAGCAACTATCTACATATTAAGCATTTCGGATGCTGCCACATCATGTGGTTTAGTTTTATTTTCGATTTATATTATTGTTTTTGCTTTTGTTGTTGTTCAGTGGAACATGAAGCGGCAAAAGGGGAAGGAGACAGATTGTGTGTGTGTGTTTGGATTTTTTTTTCTTTTTTAGGTTATGCTATGTGTTGTATAATAGGCGTTTTGTTGTACGTGCAGCCGGATTCATTCAACATCTTTCATTTGGAACGTGCGATTCGTGTGTGTGTGTGTACTTGTATTTGCCCCCACATATAAATACTCCAAATTCGGTAAGATAAGGCATATTATTTTATGATTATCATGACACACAATTGAAATACATAATATTACAAACGAGATCAAAACGTAATCGCTACAATTTATATTCACCATGCCATACCAGACACTCAAACCTCATTCCAATGAGCACATACTCACACACAGCACACTCACTCAGTCGATATGAAAAGAAAATGCTGTTCGTTTTAACTGCGAGCCTCAAAGAATCCTCAAAAAAAAAAAAAAAACATTAAATAAAAGGATAAAAAAAAGGAAAAAAGAGGAAAAAGCGATAGGCAAAAGTAGGTTATTGCACTTGTGTACACCAGAAACTATGTACAGTTTACTGGTATCTGTTATAACATATCCTTTTCACTCAATTCAATTCTTTTATTTCTGTTCACAAGTTTTTTTTTGGTTTTTTTTTGGAGTTTTCTCTTTCGTCTCTTTCGGTTTCGATTTTGTTTAATCATACGCAAATTATCCAATCAAAAATGCCAGATTATTTAGTGGACAGCTATAAGGATAAAAGTATTAAATGAGGAATGCGATCGACGGCTCTGATTATTGAATATACACTATACATATAATATTGCCGACGGAAAATGACTTTGAATTTATCAAAAATTATGCCACGTTAATTGTGTAACGAAATGATAAATGGTTGTCATTTATTAATTTGGATTGCAAATAGATTGAGCGCAAATTTTGGTACCTTCACACTTTGCCACACGACTTTAACGGACCGGATTAAATTATTCTTTATGTAATTTTTTTTTTTTTTTTTTATTTTTCTCGAAGGGACCGAAAAGAATCATAATCATTGTTATTAACCGGAGGCCGACGGCATATTTTTGGTTTGCAAGAAGAAAAAACGTATCCGTATCCGTTCATATTTGCCGGTGAAGAAAATAACAGGAAATTATTGCATAAAATTTAAATAGATTTTGGCTCAATTTTTTTTTTTCACCGAATTCAATTTTATTATTTATTATTGTTACGCAAAATGCAAATGCTTTTTGTCATATTTGTCATTCGCCATCCATCGTCGACACAATTAGCCCATCAATTCAACCAAATAATTTCAATCTATCCTTGCAAATTGTGTGTGTGTGTGTGATTCACAGCCGACATCCAATCACTATGCAAATGATAAATACATCCCATTAATGGGACAATGAACTCAAAAACAAATCGAAATGAATTAGAAAGTAAAGAGCACTGACACTCGCTTTTTGGTTGATGGTGATAACGGTAAATGATTTTTTCATACTTGAGTATGGTATATTTATATAGATTGACCAAAAGAAAATGGTTAAGCATTCGATTTACCCAAAGATGAAAATGTAACTCTCTCTCTCTTCAAAAACCGATATTCGATACAGCCAAAACAAACAAACAAACGTACTACATTCAATTGTACACGATGACGACGACGACGACGACGACGAACTAATGAACGTTTAAATGGTATTTAGATTAATATTATTGTTGGTTTGGGACCATTTTCGATTAAACAGTTTGGGCAGTCAATTTTTCGTTTGTTTGTTCGTTCTAATTTTCCTTCGGTGTGTACTATTTATTTTGATTGTCATCGCCTATCGTAAATTGGTTACAGTTTTTGGTCTCTGGCTATCAGTTATATATATCATTATTATTATTATTATTATTTTATTCATTTACCTATTTTATTTGGTGCGCGCTTTTAATATCCCGATCAATTTATCATTTGCATCAACACCTGTTCCATTTAACGTTTGGCATTTAGCATTTGTCTGTTGTTTATTGTTGTTTTTCGGTCCGGCCTTCTCTTGTCTATCTTAGCAAAATATTTTGATATTATCGTATTTACTTTTGGGCATTTATTTTTATAAAACATAAACACACATTGTTGTAGAAACGACGACGATATGGTCAAATACTGGAATTTGATTTATTTTCGTTTGTCTCAAATAAGCAACTGTTTTGTTCCCTAAACACACTTTTCACATAATGTTCTTAATGTTTTTTCTTTTTTTTTTTGGAATTTCAAATAACGGCAAAAGAAGGAACCGAATTTCCGTTTGTTTGTTTGTTGTTCTTTTTCCGGTTTTTTCTCTTCAAAAATAAAATTGCATTCCCATTGCACAAGATCTCAATCAAAACACACACGACCAATTGTCAAGTGGCACAAAAATCGTGGCGAAAAAATATTGACCATTTTTTTCGTTTAAATGAATGGCGCCAATGATAATATCTCTCTCTCTCTCTCTCTCTCTCTCTTCAGTATAATAATAATCAAAATTGTCAATACCGCAAAATAAATCAAAATTTTAAAACTGGAATTTCTTTATCTTGCATATTATAAAATGAAAATTGTGTTTGCCAAGTATTCGTTGAAATTTTTTGATTTTGATGCAATCAAGACTTTGCCAAAAAAAGCAAAAAAAAAAAAGAAGAAAAAAAAACGTTTCGAAATGAATGATAAAATATTTTCTTGATGTATAATAATGTACAAAAACGTTTTATTTCTTTGGATTTTTGATAATTTGAAATTATTTTGTGAAGTTTTTATTTCGCGTCCGATTGTGTTACCGTTCAGTAAGCGACTGAAACGGTTTTGTACAAATCGTATCACACTCAATGAATGTGACTGCCGTTTGAAATGATTGTAGCGAAAATTTCCACTCTCACACACACACACACACACACACATTTTTACTAAGACTCCCCTTGCAATGGATGGATGGATGGATGGATGAGCAGGATCTGTTGTTTTGCTATTGTCGCTGGTGCTGGTTTGTCGGCTAGATTTTGAAATTGCGTACGAATGAAACACATTACATGAATCGAAAGAGACACAAGTAATAACAAAAAAATTTTTTGTATGTAAGCCATCACAAGAAAAATGCATAAGTAACATCATCATCAGCAGCAACAGCAGCAGCAGCAGGCAACAGAAGCGGCGACAGCACCATCACCACCACCACCACCAGCAACATTCAAATATAAAGTTTACTATCGTAACATACACCAATGAAACAAAACCACTTATATTCAGCATTGTTATCGAATTTATGGAATCGTTTGGCTCTCGTTCAATCGCAAAACAACCATAATTTGATGTAATGGTATTTAGTTGTTTGTTGGTAGTTTTTTTTATTCCAATTTCACAAATTGTAAGCACACAATGCCATTATGCCATACGATAGATCCATTTGGAACCATTTGATGCATCGACTATAATGATAATAATTATAATAATAATCCACGCGTACACAAATCAAAACGTATATTATAGTATTTTCATTCATTGGCTGACTCAGGGAAAATTGATAGAAGGGAATATATGTAGTTTTGGTTGTTAGTTCTTTTGTGTGTACAAACGAGTAAATCTAAGCATAATACGAATTACGAATATTGAATAACTGACGATAAACGAGTGCACGACCTTTTATCGCTTTTATCACTAAACGAAATTCTTCTATACACACATTCGATAGGGGACAGACATATCGACCAATGAACAAGGCAGTAATGTGACAGAAAAATGCCCCCGAAACATGCAATTATTTTCCTGTTAATTTGAGCTGTAAATAAAATGATATACGAGCAACAACCATGCCTGTTTTGGATTCTTCTAATGTGTTGATCTCATTTGGGGGGGGAAAAAAAAATTTGTTGTCGATTTGTTACTTCAGACATTTGAGACAGATAAAAATTGGGAAAAATAAATAAAAATACGCCATCATCTGCGGTGAAAAACTCATCGCACTTTAATCGGATGCAAGCGAAAACGGAAATTGAGGATTTTTAAATGGTTTAAAATTTATTGCGTTCTATTATTGTCAGAGTTTTGAGCTTTTATTCTCTTAAGATTGATTTAATTCATTTTTTTCCTTTCACCGAATTCTATTTGCTTTTTTCGGTTCGTTTTGTGTATGTTAATCGTTTATCGAAATGATTTCCCGGAAATTTTGTCTTCGTTGATCCACATTTCACTTCATCTTCCGCACGTTCTTTTTAGTTTGCCGTTATACGTTCCTTCCTTCTCTGTTTTTTTTTTGGGTACATTTCTGTTAATGGCAATGGTCTGAGAGTATTTATTCGAATCAACGATGGAGACATTGCCAACCGTTATTTTTTTTTATTGTTGTTCAATGTTTGGATCAGGTAGTCGTGCCCTAATTTTTCATTTTCCATAGTCGAAATGCGCTTGTATTTGAGTCAAACTTGTGCTGTATTTGAGTCGTATATGCGTTCATTCGGCATTTATCCATGCAACGCATACATTGCATGAAATTAGTACACGTATTGCATGGAATTGTCATTTCATCGTATTCCGTATTCCGTATTCCGTATTCTGCTTTCTGCTACTGTATGACACATCTAGAGTAGAAAAACACAACATCAACGAATAAATACAACGAACTATAAAAGATCACCACCGTGATTTCGTTTGTATGTCAAACATGCGCATTTATTCATTATTCATTCGGATTGAAAATTTATCAAAACTGAAAACGCTCGCTGAACTCATTTGGCATGAAAATTATTGTTGATGCATGTGTAGCATGTATTATTACGGATTATCTGCACTCTTACTCAGTTTTCACGTCGTTCGTCCGACTATAGGCAACCGGGGAACGGAATAAGGGCAACGGCATCCAATGTTGAGCGGCCAAGATCTTTATAGGTTTTGTATTTTGTAATACTTTGTCATTGCCGAAATTTGAATGCATATATTCCAGGAATACGGAATATATTCGTCTCCGTCTTATTTTATGTGCTCGCATTACAAAAAAGGAAAAAGATAAAAAAACACTAAATCAAAGCATTTATTGTTCATGCGGGGGAGGGGGAAACTTTAGCAATAAGCACATAAATAAAAGGGAAATATGTACGTATTTGTTCGTTCGGAGTTGACAGAGAGTCGAAAGCGTTGTCATAAATTTTAACTAAACTGAACAGTGCTCTGCAATTTGTACAAAATATTCAAAAAATATTCTAAAATGCTGGAGAAAATTCAACAGTTGATTATAAACAACAATTGTGATCGTAAACTTGACTAACAAAGTTTTTAAGCGAGAACATTGAAAATGTGAACACTTACAAATAGCAAAAACTCCTCTTCATAGATGGAAGACGTGAATGTCATTTGTAATGCAATAGATGGAACTAGAAGACCGGTTATTTATGATGGTAATAAAAACTTTCGGAAAATTGTTGTATTACTGACTGAAGGCGAAGCACAGTACTATTCCTATTCTCAAAATATAATATCACATATGTGATTGTGAAAAGTGCGTTCCAGTTCGAATTGTTGAAATTATAATTAACCCATATTCTGGGTGTGCAAAAAGGCTTAAAGTTCTAAATGTACTCAAAACACATGAGCCTCGTTTCAAAACATCCATTCGTCGAAATGAAAAACGTGTGCTAATGAACAATGAATAAAAAAAAACAAAGGGCCGGGTCGATCGATTCGTGAATGGAAAGAGAATTTCTTTTTTATTATTTTCATAATTAATGAAGTGTTTCGAATAAAATTCATGCACAATGCAACAATACACAAATTCAAATGTAAAATACAAATACATATTCCAATAAAATAAAGAAACAAAGATAAAGAAAAGTCTTTTGAAGAATCAGTGTCTTATTATTATTATTATATCAATTAATAAAATTATCAGTATAGTTTTTCATATTATTATTTTGTATTTGTGTTTGTGTCCTGTAAATTTGTTGATGGTTTTTGCGTTGCATCAAAACGTATACCCAATGAATTTAACAAACTGGCTGTCGGTCCATGGCCGCCTATCTGTGCCCGATAGCTAGCCGCCAAATTTTCCATAGCATTCACATCAATATCGACCGGTTTAAAGGATTCAATATCATCAAAGTCTTCTTCATCTTCGGATTCCTTAACAACGTCAATTGCTTTTCTTTTGAAACTTTTACCAATTGTGGTGGTGGCCAATTCTCGATCCATTTGTTCCATATAAACGGCAATGTCATTCTTTGCATCCATTGGTCGTTTATCCTTTGACATTTTCTCACCGTTTAGCATCGATTGAATATTTCGATCGATTGCATCATCATCAAAATCGCTCATCGAATCCGAATGTGAATCGAAATCATCTTCGGGTATCACAAAGTCCAACATTTCCTTAAGATGATTCTGAAATGCATCCGGATTAAAATCAATCGATGTATCCGATTGTTTAGTTTTTGTTGATTTGTCCATGTTTTTGACACTGGTATCATTTGATTCGTTGAATATCGGACGATAATCAATGCCATCAAATTCGGATTTTTGATTTAAGAATTGTTCAAGATTTTGACCCAAATTGGATGCCTGCTGTTCGGCATCATCATCATCATCATCATCATCATCATCATTGCCATCACCACCATTGGTATTTATGGTTTTTTTGATGCCATATCGTTGGTCCAGCATTTTGTCCAAATCTTCTGGCGATATGTTCAACCAATCATCTTTATCATCGGTTGATGGATCATATGTTTGCATTTCATCAGTTTTAAATTGATCATTGGTTAAGTCTATATTCTGGAGTTGTTTATTAATCTCTTGTGCAATAGTCACCGTATGCGATGCGCGGCCTTCTGAGAACATTTTAAAATAATCTTTTGCTTTTTCCAAACGTTGACAATAACCTTTTGAATGTTCAATATTGTCACCAAAATAACCGTTTGCATTCAATCGTTGCAAAAATATGTGCCAATTTTTTTCACTTTCCACTTTGCCATCGTTATTGCGTGCCTGAGATGCTAATATTTCCAAACCGCAGGCAATTTTCATGCCTAAACTATGCGCTTTAAATGTTTCATGATTTTTGTGCGGTAAATTCCAGCCGATACGTCGATCCGGAATATAATTTTGATATGTAAGCATTGCATACTGGCATCGAGTCATTTCGATCGATGTATAAACTCGCATTTCGGGTGGAAAATGTTTCATGGCCCGACATGATCGCATATCGATTGGATCACGATTACAAAATGCACGCACCGCTGCCGATATAATATGTGGATTTTGTTTGAGAATCAAAACGGCTGACACTGGCATATAAACGGTTATGTGATGCAATGTTTTTTCCGGTTTCGAATCATCAAAACGTTTTTTAACGCAGTCAACAATTGCATCGGTACTTTTGTACAATTTTGCATTTTGTCGTATTTTTTGTACAGCCATCGATACCGGAAGCTCGGTATTTGTATTCGATGGTGAATTTTGTACCAATAATATTTGACCATTATGAATATACACCTGTTAAATAACGAAAATAGGAAAAAACATTTTATTTATTATGGGAAACTTTGATTTTTGTTTTTTTTTTTGGTGATATTTACTCGTTGAACGCATGTATCTGGATTGGCCCATTTTGGTAAAAAATCAGCTGCCTCGATTAACATAAATTCCCCATCAGCATCAATGATGCGGGCAATCAAATGTGGATATTTTTCGGTCAAACGAAATAAAATTTCCACAATGAACCATTCGTCTTGAATATTTTCACCGATAAATGTGAGCCCATGCAAATGTGGCGGCAGCTTATCTGTAAATAAAAAAATTTAAAAAATCGCTCAAATTTCATTAATCATTTCACACACGGAATATTTTAATGCGTTCAGTTTTTTTTCTTTTTTTTTGAACATGCACATTGAACATTGAACACATACCCGTCGTCTTTGTTTCATTTAAAAGCGGTGCTCCTGATTCATGTGACCTTGTAATCAATTGAAATGGTTCTTTGTGCCAAATATATTTTTGACTAAAATTGTGCACAAATTCCATTACTTCATTTAAAAAATTCTGCAATTTATCATCGATATCGATGCCATTCAATTGATCCAATGATGGAAACAAAAAATATTCAACAAAATCATCGGCTCGAATCACTTCAGTTGCATTATTTGCGTCGTTCATTGTTACACTCAAGTTTACACACCACCGGTTGCCGAAACAAAACTAATTCGTTAAAATACAAATATTCAAACATTCAATGCTCAATACCAGTGATCATTCTTCATTGTGAATAACAAAAAAAAAAACGAAAAAGAAAAAGAAAATGAAGAACACATATTACGCACTACGCACACATCATTGCAATATAATTTTGACACTTTGTCAAATGACATAACCTAAACTAAATTTTGATGTGTGAAAATTTTGAGCGGGAAACTCCATCGAAATGCACACAAAATTCGAATATGGCGGCGTCATCGTGTTCGGATGACCTAATCTTTATTCAAATCATTAAAAGTATCGAACAAATTTGACAAATCAAAATTATTCCAGCACATTGTCGCCAATGTATTTACAAATGCATATCGTTTGATGTTCATAAAGCCAATTGGAAGCAAGTGGAGGCAAATGCGTTTATACGCAAAAAAATAATAAAAAAAAAATAATGAAACAAAAAACATTCGGCTCGATTGTTGAGTAGCTTATTTTAATTATCATAATTTTATTCTTATAAATTAATCAAATGTCCAGTTTGAAAACCATGATGTCGATTCATATAGAAATATTTTCGAAAATATCATTGAATTTCATTGTTGGTTGTTTTATTTTTCTTCGCCTGTTTTAACTTTTCTTATTTCGGTTAATTTGGATTTTCATTGATTTTTTGTTTTTTTTTTTTTAATTTAAGCCAAAGAAAATATAAAATTCAAAATTCGAATAATTTTCGCCTTTGTTTGTGAACCTGAATGACTGTATTAATGATAATAATCAACATTCCATTGCCAATGAATTGGAATTTTCATTGAGACGAGCATCAACTGTTGTCACACCATTGTTTCCATTCACATTGTCTTCATTGTTTTCATCACCGGCCAATGTGTGCTCATTGTTAAATAATTCATTTGATGCAGATGCTTCATCCATATTCATATCACCGTTAGCCGAACCATTTGAATCGTCCCAATTGATTTTGAATCGTGTTACACGTGGCTTTGATGCCAAAATATTTCGTGTCAATTTATCGAATTGTGGTTTTGCTGGTGGCATTTCTTTCAGTTCTGGATCAGTATAATCATTGTTTATGAAATAACCGACACGAACAAATTCTTGACCACGATACGAACATGTCAACAATACAATTGTTACACCAACCGCATCTTGTTCTGTAAACAAAATTGGAAATGAATCATTTTTTTTTTTCAATTTTTTTTCTTCTGATTGTTGATGTTGTTACAATTGAAAACAGACAATTTTTAAATGAAAGTAAATGGAAAATGAGTTTCTTTTTATTACCTGGAATGCGGGTCACATCTGGTGGATCAGCTTGAAAAACAAAAATGTGACGCCCCTCTGGAACCGGACCAACATAGATTGTGTCTAAAATTTGATCATATGCCTCGGATTCGGCCGAACCAACATAAATCATTTTCCATTCGAGATCTTCGCGTAACTCTTCAATGCACTCAAATGTTAATTCAAATTGAAATGGATTGAAAAAGCTACTTGGATTATCTAAAACGACAACGTTGGTGATATGCACTTTGGCCATTTTCGGATGATGATGAAAATTGCGATGCGTAACCCTAAAATAAACGTTTTTCCACTACTGTTTCTTTTTTGGTTGTTTGTTTGTTTCGTGCGTGGTTTAGCTTTCGTTCGGCGAATTGATGATGATGAATATTGATTACAATAATGAATTTATTTGTTCAGCCAATGAATGTCACAATTTTGTGTTTGTGTGTGTGTGTGTGTGTGTATGATAAAATTTTTTTTCGTCTGGATTTTGTGATATTTGTTTGTGAAATATGGCTGCAATTAATTTTTGATTGACAAATAATTTCGTTTGTTGAACGATTTATTGCGAAATTAATTGAGAAAATTTTAGCGGGAAAAATCACAAAATTGAACAGATTACTGTTAAACCCGCTCTCTTTCTTTTCGTTTCACCGACTTTGTTTGTGCTGGTCGATCTGCGATAACTGACTGTGTATATTCTGTCACACCGAATTTTTTATTTTTTTTTTTTTTTTCAGTTTAATTGAGAACTGTTTTCTGACAAGCCCGCCAAACTGCAGCGTTCCAATTGTCAAATGAATGAATTCGGTTAACTGTTGGATTTTTGTCAAATCACTATTGGCGCAAATTTTGAACATTTGTTTTTGTGACGACATTTTTTCATATTTTTTCATTCGAATTATAGACTGGAGCTCATTTCATGTCTTATTTAAATTTGATTGAATTATTGGCATTTTCGTAATTTGACAGATGCGGACGCTCAAACAAAGTGCTGTTCCATCGCAGTTGGCACCAAAACACAAAAACAAATTCAAAAATTAAACGCAGGTTATTTCGATTATATCCAAAATTATTGGAATAATTTTATTAAATTTAACGAGAAAAAAAAGCCGAATCGTCGCTGGTTGGTTTCGTAAAATGAATAATTTTTTTTAAGGATTGGATTCACCATTGTATATAGCTAATACCACCATCGATTATACGGGAAATCAGCCGGTTGTCGAACTACGAAACCCCATGGAGCGTATTCCTGTTCTTCGTTATTTGGCCCACGAAAAACTTGAATATGCACTCGACCTGGACTCTCTTTCGTTGATCTTTTGCCTTGAAAAAAAAATCGAAAGGAATTGTTTAAAATTTGTTGTAAAAATTGATGGACAAACCGGGAACAAAATCCATTCAAATTTAAGCTATAATTACCATAATTTGATCGCTGATGTTCCATTGGTGATGCGAAAACTACTAACAAATTTGAAATCAGCAAAGCAAAAATCACCTAAAGAAAAACGCCAAAAAATATGAGCTTAGAAGGAGAAGACTTGGACACGCAAAATATTGAACAAAGTGCTTTTTTCTAATCTTATCACCTGAGTAAGCGCCATGATTCAGAATCACAGATATCCCAGTCAAAATTTGACTTTATATTGATTTAAATAAATGGGAAATGCGGGCCCCTCCAGCAATTTAATTTTATCTTAAGTGAAAGTATAACCGATTTTGTTAAAAAAAATTTCCATCAACTCGGCTCTGATTGTGTAAAATAAATTTTATTCATTTATATTCGATTATTATTTATTATGGATTTTTTTCTCAATTTTTCAATTTTTAAATACATCAGTCGATTGCATAATGATTGTTTAGGTTCTTGTAGACGTTGATCGAATCGAGTGGTCCATATTTCTGGTCCACCAATTTTGGCCATTGACTACACTACAAAATTGAAATGCATTTTCCAATGTAATGTCCAATTTCAAACCGTTCCGGTCATTATTCCCCGAACTAATCGGTCAAAATTTCTATGGAAATAAATATTCAATGGTTAAAATCCATTCATTGGCGAATACATACGTATGAAATGAAGTGGAACATCATATTCCATGCCGAAATTTACAGTAGTTACACTTACTTCGATTGCAACGGTTCACCGGGCACATAAAATGGATTACAAACAGCGTCCGTATAAAGTGAATGCAAATTTCGAAACATCTGAAACAATGAAAATGAAATGAAAATTCAATTGATATTTGAGATGAAAGTGGGGGGAAAATTTTACCGTGCGAACATCATTTTCTCGAAGCGCTGTATTGCTCGAATCGACAACAATTATGAATTTTATTTTGCTATTCGTCACATAACCATAACTGAAAAATGAAACGATGAATTATTTATGATTATTTGCCCTATGATGGACGTACGTACATTTTATGATATTCGGTTGAATATAAGAGGCCAATATAAAGATCGCGGGCATCTTGTGATGGTGTTTGTCCAACGGCACATTTCTCTTCGACAACATCTAAAGCGGCATGAACACGATATTGTAATTCTAATTCCTTATCTTGATCGGATGTTGCAATGTATTGTGGGGAATTCTTGATAGAAGGAAAATTAACATTTTGCAAAAAAATAAAAACAAAAAATATATAATATATGAAATACTAACATCTTTCCCAATAATAGCGATGCAAACCACCATTTTATCGTTTGCGAAGCAAAATATTCGATATTATCGCTTGTTTTATTTTTATTTTGACCAAAGATCCTAAATTCTGCAATTTGCTAGAATTTTTGACACATAATATATACAATGTACTCGTCGTATGCAGTGTGCATTAGGGTTTCCACAAAAA
>GL502395.1:860238-892680 GCA_000149185.1 Mayetiola destructor
CAACAAATAGAATTTTAAAAATGATTGTTTTCAAGTTAGATTTTTATTGAGAAAAAAAAAGTAGAAAAATAAATAAAAAAAAAAAGAAAAAATGTTTCTCTAATGTTTTGTTGGGGCCATAAAACCGAACACAAAGATATTTATGCATCAATCAACTTTCTAGACGATGCATAATCATAATTATTTTACAATATTTGAGATGTTGAAAAGAATGTAGTAATTTGAAATCCATCGTCATCAGTTTTTTGTTTTGTTTTTGTTTTTTAGTTTCATCGCATACTTCTTTATTTGATTCATTTTTAATAAAATCTTAAAATTAAAAAAACCTATAATAACTAAATATTCCTAATTCATCATATTGAACAAAATATACCGGAAACAAGAATAAATTTTCCGAATGTTTGAAACGATTTTTTGTTTGTTTTTTTTTTTTTCAAACAATTTCAGCATATCGAATATTAATACATTTTGCTTATTTAAAAAGTAATTTAAATGGCAAATTGTTAGTTATTCAATAACTGAATATCGTTCACAAATACTTGGTACCACTTCCGAAAAGAGTGACTACAAAAAATAATCACAATCTCATTCTCGAGCTTTTGCCAATTAATATTTTTATTTCTTGCGATTTTATTTTTGTTGTTGGTTTTTAATCAGTCAAATTTCTTATTATCAGGCACAAATTCATAATAATTTTTGTTTTTTTCCATTTTAACAAATTATTTTTTTGTTTTTTTGTTTGAATTTGTGATGAAGAAATCACATTGAAATGTGATGTAGATCTAAATAAGCATTAGAACATTTTCTCTTGTTATTTTGGTTGTGTTAATCGTTAATCATAAAAACTATTACAATTTGAAATCTTTGACACACACACACACACACACACAGGAGAAAGAGACGTGTTTTGTCTATCGCCCGGGGCAAATTCGTCCAATGGGCGAAACTATGTAGATTTTTGTTTTTTCTGTGTTAACGACTCCGGCAAACGAAATAATAATAAAATCTAAATGAAAATAATGCGGATGAGAACATGAAGGTGTCAATGGGCAATGGACAATGGACAATGGACAATTTGTAACACATATTAATTTTAAGCAATTCTTCTTAAGGTTCACCTTAAACGTAATAGATTTTGTTTTCATGAACAATGAATGGGTCAATGGATGAACCGAACGAATGGATGGATTTGTGATGATGATGATGATGATTGAATGGAACTTTGTTTTTTCTATCATAAAATTATTGTTGTTGGATTATGCATGTGAGTCTGGGCGACAGTGATATCATTGTAAACTGTTAATGTAATATGATAAAATTTGATATCGGAGCATCTTTTCAATCGAAACAAATACATTTGATTTGTTGGTATTTTGTTATCTCCATTCACGAAATTTCACTCAAAATAAAAATTCCTCAATTTTACTACTAACAATTATCAAATAACTAATTATTATTATTAATATTATTATTAATAGTATTATTGTTATTATTATCCAATTTGTTCTACAAATATATTTCGCCTTCATAGTTTACTTTGACATCATTTGCGGCGGCCGCCAATTTTTGTAATGTCTTTTTGATTCGAAGCGCTGGCAAACGAACATTTGGATTTTGATGCCAGCATTCGCGCATCAATTTGGCCATACCACCGAGAAGCTATTAACAAAAAAAATAATAATAATAATAATTTTTCTAATGGAATAATTTTAGAAATAAAATATGTTTGGATTGTGAAAGTGCCCAAAACTTACATTGTCTGAGCTCCATCGATTTGGTATTGATGGTCGATAATTATCGAGAACAACAACTTTTTTCATATCTTCAAAACCCGGATCGGATGGAACAACATCATAATATGGTACTTTATATTCTTCAGCAATGCCACCAGATATTGTTCGTCGGCAAACTTCCCACATTATTAAACCAAATGAATATATATCGGCCCGTCGCAATGATTCAAAACAATTTAAATTTATACTGAAAAAAAAAGAATTAAAAAAGATTGAAAAATCAATAAAATATAAACTATACAAAATAAATTTCAAAAAATACCTCAAATCAAGAATTTCCGGTGCCATATATCGTTTGGTGCCCACCCGTGGATTCGAACCGGCATCCAATTGTTCATTTGGTTTTTGCATAACAGCCAAACCAAAATCAGCAATAACACACGTACCATTCTCACGCACCAGAATATTTTTCGATTTTAAATCTCGATGAGCAATGGCCGGTTTACCTTCGGTACCGAAAATTTCATTATGCAAATGAACTAGCCCATTTGCAATGGACAAACATATGATGGCCATATCATGATGTGATAATGCCGTTCGAATTAAATGATCATACAATGAACCCAATGGATAATAATGTGTTAAAACCCATAATTGTGTACTTGAATTATATGATGTCATATCAGAACCAATATAACCAAGTATATTCTCATGCCGTAACAATATCGTACTATAAATTTCTGTTTCACGTTTCCATGAATCTTCATCACGACTTGAAAATATTTTTACAGCCACTTGTTCACCATTCCAAATGCCACGATATACACCACCATAACGTCCTTTACCAATTAAATTTGCTAATTGCACTTGTTTGGCCAATGTTCGTTGTATTAACAATGGTAAACCACCACCCGAACCAGATGTCATTGAATGTTGCATATATTCTCTTAATGTACTGTCACCGGCGCTTGTAACCCGAAGCAATTCATCGCCTGCATAATATGTATCTGGATTATGATTTTTGGTGCGTGATGGTATCATACGTTTGTGATGTGTACGACGCATTAGGAAAAATACAGTAAATGCTAACATTCCAATTGTGATGACTGGACCTAAAATTGCTACCATCAATAATAAATTGCTGCCGGTCGAATTGATGCGTGCTGTTTCTTGGATATCGGTAACAATTGGTGGCAAATCGGGAAATGTACCGTTATTACAAAAATCACCATAACAACATTCAATATTATATTGGCCGGATGTATCACGTTTTTGATGCGTTGAACGTCCATTATTACAATAAAATGGAATATGCTCTTGTAATTTGGTACATCCACGGGATACGGTCTCTTTTCCAAATGCATCTCGAACACGCGATTTCCAACACTATATTGGAATTTTTACCCCAGAAAATTATTATCGACATATTTTTTTTTTGGTGCAAAAACGCAGTTAATTGACTTACTTGAAGAGCATCCAAACAGATGTGATCATCTTCGGAGGGACTTTCACAATCGGAAGACTCACAAATATAACATTTGTATCTATATAAAGAAAAAAAAAACGGTCAGTTTAATAAACTATTTGATTATCATAAATTGAAGACGAATGTAGGTTTTATAGCTAATGGTTGAACGAAACAATTTGAAATTGCATAAATAGAATCAAATAAAATTTCATATTGACGAACTTATAATTTCATATTGAAAGAAGAAAAATAAAAATTAAACTTAACATAAAACACAATTCAACAAAATTTCGAATGATGGTGCGAGCCTACAGCACAATTTAATGGGCTATCGAAACGATAAATTTTAATTTATTTACATTTGATTCATTTTTTTTATTTGTTCGTTGCTAAAAGAAAGTAAAAAAAAAAGGAAACAAAACCAGACTCGCAACTTCAAATCGAAATTATGAAAAAAAAAAAAACAAAACTCTCAGGAGCGATGAATCAAAAACAGAAAAGAAAAATCAACTCAACTAAATGGGTTTTACACATTTTATTATTTTATTTTTAGGATTATTTACCAAAAAGCAACAAAAACACAAAAATAAATCACCCAAATTCTTAACGGAACACAATGGAGTGGACAATCGAAATGAATCAACAGAGTATAAAATCAAATTTTAAAAAAAGAAAGAGAAAACAAAAACCGTGCATGGGCAATAGGTGACCAAAACAGTGGCCATTTTCAGGACCGACTGAATGGTTTTTGGTGGAAAACGTAGCAGAGCGTTACAATTCTTTACCTTTTTTTCATTCGTCGCTTAGTCTTTGAGTGTCGCCTTTGGTCATTTTTAAAATTTGTTTTTCGTTTTTAGAATTTGTTCGGAAATTTGCAGGAAAAATGGAGAGAGAGAGAGAGAGAGAGAGAAAGAATCCATAGGAATATATAAAAAAATGTTCAAATTAAAGTAAATATCTACGGATCCAGAGGCCTTTCTCAATACTTCTTTATTTTTTATTTTTTAGCTTACTTACTAAATGGCTAAATGAAAGAATTCTCTTTTAACTTTTTTACTCATTTAAATATATAATATATGTATATTAATGCAAATTAAAGTAATGGAAATTTGTACCTTTGAACGGGCTGTATTGTATTCGTTAAACGATGATTTCGTTTCTGCATCAATTCCATTTCGGGCATATATTTTTGATGAATTTCTGCATTCGAATCTACATCAGCAGCATTATTGTCATCGATTAATAAATCTCGAATTTCAGCATTTGAGCCTGAACATTGGAATTGAAATAATTCACTTAATAATAATTAGAACTTTTAAAATGTGGGGATCATTTAATATCGACAGTTATAATGTTCAAATGCCGATACAAAAATAATATTTCTTGGATTATGGAATGCACTCAACAAGAAGAAGAAGAATAAGAAGAATAAGAAGAAGAAGGATAAGAGAAGAAAAGACGGATAAATGCCAAATGCAAAAGGAGTCGCGCCATCCATTCGAATAGATATTGAATGAGTTGAAATGTGTATAAATATGGAATGCACTATGCACCATTCACAGCGGCCATTGTTTACACTTGAGTTGATGTTATGGGAGCATATATACATGATATTTATGTTGTATACGATGCATTCGACGGCATTTGAACAGTAAATGACGCGCATACACACAAACAAACAAATCAAACAAATAAACTGAAACAGAACTCTCAACAGAACACAAAACGTCTATGCATTGGAAAAAATTCCAATTAACAACAGCAATTTTAATTCACAGAACAAGTGCACGAATGGGAAACTTTTTTGATTCTTTCCTTCCACAAAAAAAAAAAACAGTATTTGCGTTTAAATTTCTTTTCTTTTTTTTTTTTGATATTCCGAATGAATGTTTGAGCTTCGGATTTCAAAATTAAATCACAACGCAAATATTTTTATCACACAATTCATTTGGTTTGGAATCTGAATTCCGAATCCTTTAATATGCGCGAACAAAAAAAAAAAAAAGAAACAAAAACCCCCTCAAACATTGACACAAATGCATTCGATTTTAAAATCAAAACACAATCGCATCCAAATATTCACTGACATAATGAATGAAGAAATTGAAATCAATCATTTGCATTCGATTTCGTGGAATTATTTGAAAATTGTTTGTAATGTCTAGACATCAGACTGGCTCCAATAAATTCTTTGTCTGTACACATTGTGATACGATTGTTATAATGATCAACATTCACATAGTTTTTCCTTTTTGATCGTAGTCGAAATTTTTCTTCTTCTTGTTTAATTTTTCTTCACATTTTTTTCAATTGTCAAATTTTTGACTGAACACACTCTATTTGCAACACACAAATTCGTACATTTGTTTTCTATTTCTTTTTTTTTTCTTTTTTATTCAATTACCTTGATAAATTGCTGATAAATAAATTAGTAATATCGTCTTGGTAAACATGTTGGTCGCCATTGTTTTAAATAAAAAATTTTCTTTTTTGACTTTAGATTTTTCTTCTTCGTCTCTTTCTCCTTTGCGTCTTCATCTATTCAGTATAACCGTATTGTGGTAGTCGTTACACTTAACTCACGCTCCGTAAGAAACAAAAAAGGCAATCCGATGACATTTTACTTTGTGTGTATTGTGTGCTACTATACGCCGAACTCACACACACACGCGCATACTGAAACATGGTCGTTGATTTTATATTTCACTAAAACACACATTTCGATCACTGCTATCGATGCCTAAATTAATATTTTTTTTTTTGCTTTGAGCTTGCTTATTCAAACGACAGCAACAACAGATCGAGAATGTTTTTTGGAATGGGTTTTTTGCGAATTTGGAATCTAAACTCCAATATAAAGCTCAATTCGATCACTGAATGTGTCAATATCGGCAATTTAGTCCACATGCAAACGAAACTGAACATTTAATGATTGAAACTGTCAAAATAGCACATAACCCATGCACACACATTTACATTGATCAATTTTTTGATATACACCATCATTATTCAATGATTACAATTGCCATTCATTGTAAATACAGAAAGACGGAACGGAAAAATAGAAACAAAAATAGAAAAAATACAGCGAACAAAAAATCCAATTTAAATGTTACGGAAATGTTAAATTTACGACGATATTGGAAACCATTAATATGGTTTCATTCACAGCAAAATCAAAATCGAACCGTTACGACCTGGTCACATTTGGCCAATCATTTTAATTCAAAGCCCGAAGTTGATCGATGGTCATTCATCAAAAATGAACGTACGGTGAGTGAAAGCCACACAATGCAATAAATGATATGATTGCAGCCGAATCATAAAAAATAATTTGCATTGAATCTCTCTATTTACGTTCACAGGGTCTTTTAGGATTTGAAGAGCTAAAATCACATGAGGGTTTTTATTTGCTACAAGACAATGTTATAACACGATGTGATGATATTGCCGAAGAAATTATATCGCCAAATCGAAAGCGAAAAATTGTCGAAGCATTCGATGATCTATCGGATACACTGTGTAAAGTAGCTGATATGACGGAATTTATTCGATTAGCTCATCCATCATCTAAATACACAATGGCAGCCGAAGATGCTTGTTTGAGCATTTGCAAAGTTGTTGAAAAGTACGGACAAACACATCCAAAAAAAAAAATCCATATGAATGAACTAAATTTTTGCTGAATGTTTTTTTTCCGCTTTCCTTTTTTCAGATTGAATACCAACAAAGAACTATACGAAACGCTGAGGCTGGTTTGGCAAAATAATGATGATGTTGTTCCAATGTCGGCAATCGACAAACATGTTATGGAATTGTTTTTGTTTGATTTTGAACAAAGCGGAATCCATTTGGATGAGCAGGCTCGAAAAAGTGTGGTTTATTTGAATGATTGTGTTTTACGTTTGGGCCAAAGATTTATGTCCGGTGCATTGCAGCCCAGAAATGTGAACGGTACAGCGTTACCGGACAGCGTTAAGAAATAGTATGGAGGAGTGGGCTCAACTGAATGCCCATGCATTTTTTCAATTTTTTCAATTTTTTTTTTCTTTTGCATAATTTTTGCATAATTTTTTTCAATTTCAGTTTTACGGCCGATGGTGATAACTATTTGGTATCGAGTTTATACGCAGATTCAGGGAATGCATTGGCTCGTGAGATGGCCTATCGCCTATATTTGTATCCAGATAACAATCAAAATTATCTTCTTACCGAATTATTGCACCATCGACACAAATTGGCTACCGTTTGTGGTTTTTCAACATATGCACATCGTGCCGTTGGCCATGGTACCATTGATCGCCCCGACATGGTAATGGATTTTCTAAATTCATTAACGGAAAAATTGCGTTCGCATGCCGAACGTGACTACGATACAATGGCCAAAATGAAACAATCCGAACTTGGCGGAAATAGTGTACTGGGTGCATGGGATACGGCCTATTATACCGGCAAATATAAAAAAGAATTTCTTAAAGTTTCTGCATCCGAATTTGCGCCATATTTTAGTTTGGGTGCTTGTATGGAAGGGATTAATAATGTTGTAACGTCATTGTATGGCGTTTATTTTGAATATGAAAATCCATTAAATGGTGAATTATGGGCATCTGATGTCTATAAATTGGCTGTGAAACATGAAACCGAAGGCTTTTTAGGGCATATCTATTGTGATTTTTATGATCGACCGGATAAACCGCAACAAGACTGTCATTTTACGTTACGCGGTGGAAAAGAATTACCAGATGGCACATATCAAGTAAGTTCCATTTCGGCTTTTTGAAATTAATCCAAAGAAAATTCGTTACAATTCATTCAATTGTTTTTTGTTTTCAGAATCCAATTGTTGTGGTTGCATTGAATTTGAGTAAACCACGTTGGTCGGGACCAACATTGCTAACACCACCAATGGTTGATAATTTGTTTCATGAAATGGGACACGCAATGCATGCAATGCTCGCTCGTACAAAATATCAGCATATATCTGGAACGCGATGCAGTACCGATTTTGCCGAAGTGCCATCCGTTTTGATGGAATATTTTGCAAGCGATCCACGGGTATTACGAACATTTGCCCGCCATTTTCAAACACATGAACCAATGCCCGAGTCATTAATGAATCGGCTATGCATTTCAAAGCATTTATTTACCGCATCCGAAACACAAGTGCAAGTTTTCTATTCGGTTTTGGATCAAGTGTATCATGGTGAACCAATGGTGGATGATAATGTTACAACAACCGATATTTTGAGACAAGTACAACAACAATATCATAGTATGCCATATGTTGAGAATACGGTGAGTGCCAGACACACACACACATATCACACATCGCATTAAAAAAATCTAAAAATATCAATATATTTATTTCGATGATGATTTTTAGGCCTGGCAATTACGATTTTCCCATTTAGTTGGATATGGTGCAAAATATTATGCGTATCTTGTGTCACGAGCAATAGCCGCATCGATATGGCGAAATTATTTTGAAAATGATCCATTCAGTCGAACCGAAGGTGATCGCTTTAGACGTGAATGTCTTATACACGGTGGTGGAGTACCAAGTAAAATAATAGCCGGAAATTTTCTGAAACATGAAATTACACCCGAATATTTAGCTCAAGGTTTAATGAATGATATCGAACATATGAATGAAAAAATTCGAAAATGCGGTGCTGAAATTGGCTATGATCATAATTAAATTTTATTCATTTAATTAAGTAAAATTCGTTTTGGAAAAATTAAAAAAAAAATATGTTCTTTTTGTTGTTTTCATATTTCATTTTTCGCCGACTGTTTCTGGCTCTTGACCAATTCCAACTGGATTTAATTTTCCAATTTTGTCAAAAATATACATCATAACCAAACTGGTTCAGTTTTCGATCTTAATCTGAACCAAGCCATCTCAAAGCGAGACCATTTGACAGCTGTTCTCTATGTATGCGTGCATATACTACAGTGTATACTGAGAACGCCATTAACTATACGCTTGTACGACGTAGTAGTTGTGTTCACAAATCAAGTACAGTAGAATTGGCATTTTTGTTGCTGCTGTTGTTGCTGGTGCTGTTTTTGTTGTTGTTGTTGTTGTTGTAATCAATGTCATATTAGAAAAGAGAAGAATAAGAAAAAAAAACCGAAGCGATACACACATCAAAGCATTGAATTAAATAAAAAAAAAAGACAGAAAAAAATACTAAATCAAAATCAAAGTTATATATTTACGTTGATCAGTTTGAAATTTATGCGACGAAAACAGGCAAAATATCGAAGTGAAAATTCGTAATTTAATTCGGAATTGCGCAAAAAGTATCAAAAAAAATTTGAGCATTTGCATCGAGAAGTGTAAAACGGTGAAATTCGTTTAATTTCGTTTTTTTGTGCAAAAAAAAAAGAAAAAAGAGAGACACATCAATATTTAGTGGATACAATGGAAGTGGGTGAGAGTGGTGAAAAGCGTCCAAATTTTTCGGCGCTGAACAGTAATAATAGTTCAGCCATCAAATTGCCAACAAACAGCTCATCCAAACCGAATGATATTCGCAAATTGGTCATCAAAAATTTTAAAGGTAAATTTTTAAATCAATTTATAATAAGAAGTTCATCATTATCGTTCATGCCAATAAAATGTGATGATATTACGATGATTCGAAAAAAACAACATTAAACATCAAACACAATTGAACATTTCATTCGAATTTTTTTAATCGATTCAATGCTCTTGATTTATTTACCAAAAATGTCGAATGCGACAATTGTCGAAAATGGACCAATTTTTTAATTGAGATTTGAACATGGAATCCAATTGGTTCTGATGTTGGCATTGTAAGCCATGTGAAGCGGTATTCAACCGGATGGATTGGAAAAAAATATCATGCACAAAACATATTTTCGTCATTAGTTTAGCATCGCAAAAGTTTTCGATAGGCTATTTCGGGTCCTTGTTCAATGCTACATCAAAATTATTGATAACCTAACCTCACTTTTGAGACGCTTTGTTTGTATTAGAATCAGTTTGCATACTTAAAAATGTTGTTCCGTCTATTTTGGCGTGCTTTTCACTATTTTTGCAACGATTTGCATAATTTTTCTATTCAAAAAAAAAAAAAAAAAAAAATGATTTTTTGGTGTGTGGAGAGGGGGGTTGAATTATAAATGGTCTAGCGATGCAAAATTTTCGATTTGTGTTTATGTACTGTGCTGAAGACAGTGGATGCACCTTCAAATTTATAAATAACATTTCAAATTAAAGACACATAACAACAATATGAGAAACGGGAAAACGGTGTACGCATAATAGCATTTGCTTAATATGTCAGAACGCATTGTTTTTCTTCTTATTTTTTCCTTGAAGCATGACATGATCGATGCCAAGAATTGTGCACTTGAAAATTTAATTTTTAATTTTCATCAAAATTAATAGTAATTTCGTTTTTTTCTAATTTCATAGTGAAACCAACATTGCCCGACAATTATCAGGAGAAAACATGGGAAAAATTACAAAAGGCTGTTGTTGCAATCCAAACATCAAAATCCATCGAATATTCATTGGAAGAATTATATCAGGCTGTGGAAAATATGTGTAGCCATAAAATGGATTCACAATTATATACAAAATTAACAGCCCTCACCGAATCCCATGTTAAATTGAACATCAAAACATTTTTTGCTGATACAAATGATAAATTGGTATGTATGACCAATTCATTTTTGCATTTTAACATTTTTATAGTGACCATTGTGTAATTTAATTTAATTTTTTTTTGGCTCTATCAATTTCAGGTGTATTTGAAAAAAATGGATGAATGCTGGCAATCCCATTGTCAACAAATGATCATGATTCGTAGTATTTTCCTGTATTTGGATCGTACATATGTTTTACAAAATCCAACTGTTCATTCGATATGGTAAAAACGGCCTTTGTGTATTGTTAATGTTTCATTGTTACAATTTTTGTTTTTTATTCATAGGGACATGGGTTTGGATTTGTTTCGTAATCACATCGCAATGAATAGCACCGTTCAAAAGCGTACCGTTGAAGGATTATTAATGTTAATCGAAAAAGAACGAAACGGTGACAGTGTTGATCGAACATTACTCAAAAGCCTATTGCGAATGTTATCCGATTTACAAATCTATCAGGATGCATTTGAGGAGAAATTTTTGGCAGCCACAAAAAATCTTTATCAAGCCGAAGGACAGAAAAAAATGCAAGAACTCGAAGTTCCCGATTATTTACAACATGTCGATAAACGATTGGCTGAGGAAAATGAACGATTGTTACACTATTTGGATCCAGTTACTAAGTATGCATTCGTTGTTTTTTTCTTTTCCATCTGTTCACTCGTCTTATTGCATATTGGATGTCATCATACAGACACGTTAATTATTCATTTTTTTTTTGCAGGCATCAACTTATTTATACAGTGGAAAAGCAACTATTGTCCGAACATTTGACTGGCATTTTGCATAAAGGTTTGGAAAATTTACTCGAAGAGAATCGTCTTAGTGATTTATCGTTGTTGTATTCGCTGTTTAGCCGTGTTAAGAACGGTACAATCGAGCTATGTATGAACTTCAACACTTATATCAAGGTAAAGACTCCCGGATATAGATACTCTGATTGGTCCTGGAAAAAATATTGTTTTCGTATTTTTTTTTTAAATTTTGTCGTTTTTTTTCTTCCCTTTGTTTCATATGAAATTAACAGAAAAAAGGCCGAACGATTGTTATTGATCCCGAAAAAGACAAAAGTATGGTTCAAGATCTATTAGATTTCAAAGATAAATTAGACAATATTGTTCGCACCTGTTTCGATCACAACGAAAAGTATGTGAATTCATTACGTGAAGCCTTTGAATTTTTCGTCAATCAACGATCCAATAAACCAGCCGAACTTATTGGTATGTATTATCCGACATGTGGCAGCGTTTTGAGCCTAATTTATTATTAATTGTGTCGTTTTTTTTCTCTCTCTAAATTTCTAGCCAAATATGTGGACATGAAACTTCGGTCGGGCAATAAAGAAGCCACCGAAGAGGAATTGGAACAAATTCTCGACAAAATTATGGTTTTATTCCGTTTTATACATGGCAAAGATGTGTTTGAAGCATTTTACAAAAAAGATTTGGCAAAACGTTTATTGGTTGGAAAATCGGCATCGGTTGATGCAGAAAAAAGTATGCTATCGAAATTGAAACAAGAATGTGGTGGCGGTTTTACATCAAAATTGGAAGGAATGTTCAAAGATATGGAATTAAGCAAAGACATAAATATTGCATTTAAACAGCATTGCGCCAATTCTGAACGTGAAATCACCTCAATTGATTTAACTGTGAATATTTTAACGATGGGATATTGGCCTAGTTATCCATTGATGGAAGTTACAATGCCAACACAATTACTTGAATTGCAATCCATTTTCAATAAATTTTATTTACAAAAGCATACCGGACGCAAATTACAATGGCAACCGACATTAGGCCATTGCGTACTAAAAGCCACATTCGATCAGGGTCCAAAAGATTTACAGGTTTCATTATTCCAAGCTCTTGTATTGCTGTTATTCAATGATAATGATACATTAACATTTGAAGAAGTGAAAGCTGCTTCCAATATTGAGGTACGATCATGGACAACTAAATACATAATAAAAAAAAACAAAATTTTATTTTTTTTTTGGTTTTTTGAAAGTTGAAAAATTATTTATTATTTTTTTTTCAATTAAATTGAAGGATGGTGAACTTCGAAGAACATTGCAATCGTTGGCTTGTGGCAAAGCTCGTGTCATAACAAAATTGCCACGTGGACGCGAAGTTGATGACAAGGACAAATTTCAATTCAATAATGAATTCACGAATAAATTATTCCGAATCAAAATCAATCAAATTCAAATGAAAGAAACTGTAAGTCAATTTTTATATTTATATGATCAAAATGAACGAGTTGATAATATCGATTTATTTGTCACACACACGCGCACACACACATTCCAGACGGAAGAGCAAAAAGCGACCGAAGAACGTGTTTATCAGGATCGTCAATATCAAATTGATGCTGCCATTGTTCGCATTATGAAAATGCGTAAAACATTAAGTCACAATTTACTCATCAGTGAACTATACAAACAATTGACGTTCCCAGTGAAGGTAATATTTTGAAAGCGTTCAATTTCATTTGTTGACAAATGTTTATGAAAATTTCATTTCTTTTTTCATTTTTTTGGTTTTGGACAGCCGGCCGACTTGAAGAAACGGATAGAATCACTGATCGATCGTGATTATATGGAACGAGACAAGGATAATCAAAATCAATACAATTATGTTGCCTAAACAAGTTTTTTCCCCTTTTGTTTTGGTCGTATTGTGAACTGAAATATTGATTGGAAGAAGAAAAAAAAAATTAAATAATAAAAATTGATGAAAAAAGAAATCGAAAAATGACTTACTATTTACATTCGGTTTGTTCGGTGAAATTTGATTTGCTAAGGCATTTTCCAATAAAAACGTTAAAAATTTGTGAAACGTTTAACTATGGAAGATTTGGAACGAAAAATCGAATACCAAATCCTCAACAGAATCGAAGCGTTCAATTTTTGCTCTTTACAATTCATTTGTTCTCAGGGTATATCTTGGCATCAGGACAACATCATTGGAGACAAAAAAAAAAATAATTGACAAGTGTAAAATCGAAAGGAGCGACACGTCATCGATACGTCATTGTTTTAGTATCTAAATCTGCTCTTTGATCGAAATGTCAATCAAACATAGTTGAAAGAGAACGATGGCGCACAAGCATGTTAAGAAAAAGACGCTTGGTGATCAAATTTATAACAATACCACTGCCGAATACGATTCAAAAAAATATCGCCAAAATATTGCAGTCAATTGGTTGTCAATCAACCAAAAAGAGCCACCTGAAAATTATACGCCAACTATTATCGAATCGGAAAGGCATCGATCGAACATTCAACATGTGCCAAGAAAAAAACCAATTCCAAGTCAAACAAAGCCATCAAAACGATTGCCGAACCGTCGAGTCGACGACTTTGCTTTGAATTTTGACAACAATGATCCAAACGACGACTTTTTCAATCAAGAGAATCAATTTGAATTTGAAGAAAATCGACGACCAACACACACCAATACCAAACCAATATCAATGCATAAGCGAAAAAATGACAACAATTTTTTGAATGTCGAGCATTCCAGTGAACAGAAAAAAAGGCGACATGAGGCCGATTGGCCAGTCGAAAAGAAATCCAAAGCAAATCCGATTCGGGAGCGAAATGAAGATAATTATAAATCGATATCACAAGCAAGAATGCCAGATTTAGGTTATTCATCAATTGAACAATTCCCAACCGATGATGATTTTTTCGAAAATGTTTCCCCATCCAAACGAGAGTCAGGTAATCATCGGCGCAAAGGGAATCATAATTTTTCAGCCAATTTTCCCGAAATGGGCAAAGAAAGAAAGCGTTCACGTGAAATAATGCAAAATCGAAAAATTAATGATGTTAAACGATCACCTCGAAAGACACCGCATTCGAATTCTTTTCGAAACATGGAAAGAAATTTCGATATGCCGCAAGCGTCAACGCCGGTTAAAATTGTATCCGAATATCAACCCGATTTGAAAATTCCACGTGAACGAAAGCAGCGACGATACATAGAAGAAAAAATCGCAGACGACTTTGAACAGTCTTTCACTGTATTTGACAAACGAACAGCAAAACGCGTGGCTCAAAAGACTGACAAGCAAATCGATTTGACAAAAAAATCCTTGGTCAAAGCCGAACGAGCAATGGACCGAGAATTAGAAGTGTTCCATAATGATTTGATGACGATTCCAAATCATTATACCAGGCATAATGAAGTTATGGCCCTGAGAACGATTAAACCACATTCCACATTGCCCAAACCATCTGCACAATCAATTGTATATAATATTAAATGCAACAATGTGATCATCACACCCGATTTTCTGCTAACTGATTAATAATTAATAGATTTTCTTTCGTGTAAAATAATATTTGCTTATTGGATTGTAACTTTTTATTTGTATTTTTGAATGAACAGTAATAAAGTGAAAAGTAATAAAGTTATTTTTGAATGCTTGAAATTCGTTATAACGAATAGGGGCAAATCTCAAACACTCGCGCCATCTGGTATTCTTATGAATTCTGTTAATTTGCCTATCAATTCCAAAACAACGACAGTCATTTCATAATATGAAATTCATATAACAGGTTGATCAAATAAAGTTCAGTACCGGCTGAAGATCGGGGATCTTCGAATGGTTGGAATTGAACTTGGATAGCTTATTGCAATTGTTTTGAGAAAATTGCCACCTTTTTGACATTTTCTTTTTTTTTCTTTTTTACGTGATTTGCGTGTTGCTTGCATCATCAGATGTTAATTTCCAGATGTCGAGATACAGTTTGCTGATGTCCCGGCGCAAAGTTCATGAACCTGCGCTTGAATTTGTGACGATAATTCCAATATCCTTTAACAAAATTTCTTTCTTCATATCTCAGAATTACGGATTTGGTCTATGCGTTCAGATAAAATTCACTTTAGACCTTTAATCATGTAAATAGTTCAATCAATCCGCAAGACCATATCAAGTATTGATCATTAGATTTGCAGTTTTTGTTAAGTCAGCGCTGATTCAGTGTTAATTGTCCAAAAGTAAAATTCAAGAGGTAATTCAATACAAAAAAAAATCCGCTTTTATGACTTCAGTATCGTTTATTTGTGAAAATAAAATGGAATGAAAATTGTTGATACAATAATATTATTTGAATTGAATTGTAACTTTTTTGTTTGTCCTTCTGGATGAATTGTAGTAATAAAGTGAAACAAGAGAACTGAATAAATTGACAGATTATTCTTTTTGAATGCTCAAAAATTCCATCAAATCACGTTCAGCACCGGCCGGCATATAAACCATTTTCTTAGGGGCCGCTTTTCCTTTTGGCACAACGTTCGGCTGTTTTAAACTTTTTAGGAACAACATTTTACTTGATGCCGTCACATTGGACGACTTTTCGACCGAAGCAAGATCTGAAATGGAGCCCATAATGCTTGATGTCGAACTTTCATTGATCGAAATATTTGAACGGTATCGTGCACCACGAAAAAGTCCAGCATTTGGCATAAAATAATTTTTCAGCCCGTCAATTGTTGTTTCAAAGTCACGAAATAGTTTCGCTTCTTCCATTTTGGCCAGAGATTTATTGCCTTGGTTCCAATCAAGAATACGACCATAAATTTGGTCATCATCATCAAATCGTCGTTCAACTGGCGGAACATCTTCAAACGGTTTTGAAAGTGCCATAATATCGTGGCGATTATGATTTTCGTAACCTTCATGGCGCTTCACTTCCATCGATTTCATATTTTGAATCTCTATTTTGTCAATTAACAAACAAACAAAAATCCCAATTAAATCTTCATAAAAGAAAAAAAAACGGTAAATTTTGATTGTCATTTAGCCTACCCGTTGGGATAATCTCTTCGACAACTTCGGCCCGACCATAATTTGCAAGCTCTTTGGCCATATCAGCTTCGTCCTTGTCATATTTATCGAGTTCAATATCACCAAACACCTGGCCGTTACCATATCGTCGCAATGGTAAAAAACGAATTTCGGCCGCATTCCAAATCAAATCTTGCATCTTTTTTATGTCCAATTCACTCCAATCAGATTCTCGATGTTTACCGAAAAAGCCAAGATCCTAAAACGTAATACACAAAATGCATTTCCATTTCTAATAATAATAATAATGGGAAAAGGTACGACTTCGAAAAAAAAAATGTCGAACATACTTTGACACTAGGCACACATTTGGCAAGGCCACCATGGAAAATTGTCTCTTTTGGAAAATCAACAAGCAATTGTTCGTCCAATGGTAGAAAATTTGCCGATTGCATATTCATGGCAATACTATTTAAATATAATTTGAACGAAATCAAATTTATTTTCAATCAATCGATAAACTGAATTTTTCATTTCGATTACTCACCCATAATCCAAACACCAAACAATGTACTGTGCATTAAATGGATTGTTGATGATTTGATCAACTTTGGCGCGAATCCATCGCGACCATTCTAAAACATAAATCATAATTGTTTCACCTTCGTTTGGCACATAGCCGGACGGAAACATTGGCTGTAATTTGGCCGCTTCATCTTTTAATATATCCGAAATGTCCATTTCCATTGTTCCCATTAAATTTTGTAGTTTAAAGTAGAAATTGGACGGACTTATCAAATTAGTTATTTTAATTGGATATGCGCGACCATGGCCAACAGTTAGCTTGGACATTTTTGTTGGTTTGATGTTTTCCATCATTTCAAATGGCATATCTTCCATTTTTAGTCCCCAAATATTGCCCCCTTTTCGAGATGATGCCTTGTTTAACACGTGCCGAACAAGATTTTGCTAATCTTTTTGTGATTTGCTCTTGTGACTTGGTTCGTATCAAATGTAAAAAAAATTGCGATGTGCCAATGTGACAATTCAATTTTATAACAATGCTGTTGTTGCACAAAGTGTTCTGTGATTTGAATATATAAACAATGTCGTGAATGGCTTAACTGTTGATCGGCATAAAAGTGTGTACAACAGAACGAGATACGATAATGACGATTCGTAGAAAATATGAACGACATTCAATTTATAAATATATTTGAAGATTTGTCGGTGACGCCATCTATGTTTATTGAAATGTCGAAAACGCAAAATCAAATTCGATCATTCTCGGTTTATGGGAATGGGAACGCATTTTGAATCAGTGAATTTGTGAATAAATAAAATTCTATTTATTGATTTATTTTTCTTTGAATGTAACAACTAAAAAATATTGCACATTGAAAACCGTATAATGCAAAAAAAAATGTGTGATTTTGTGCGTGAATAATTGTGTAAATGCTTTTTTTTTATTATTATTATTATTATTATTATTAAAGTTAGGTCAATTCCATCTTTTCCGGAGCCTTTTCGATCGAATAAAATTCATGAGCTTGCGAAGCTATAAAACAAACGAAAAAAAATAAATAAATAAATATTCCAATTAAAGAAATCGTTTTTAAGTCAATGGCCCAATTTTCATTCCTTACAATTGTCATAATAATCATATATGTGAACAGTTGTTGGTTTCTGTTCATCAACCTCATGCTCACGATATCCATCAACATTCAATGTTATTGTCTCAGTTCCGATGTGATCAAAATAAATGATGCCCACTGTTTCGGAATTCTTCGTTTCGATGCGTTTAATTGTGGGAAATTTCATCTTAAGTCTGTCCAATGTTTCGGTTCCGATGACAAAGCCACTCGGCATCGAAATCTCTAAAATTGCCATGTTCGATTGATTTGTGGTATCTTTAGCATCTTGTGGTTGATATTGCGTTTGAATTTCCAATTTCAAAAGATTTTTATTCGGCAAATGAGCGTTTGTTGTCAATGTGAATGCCGATTTGGGATCAGCATCGTTTGTATTGTATCGGTAGGCCACTTCAAGCAAAGCGAATCCTTTTCCACTGGCATTTACTCGAAGTGATTCAGCTTCGAATGGAATCTGTTGAAACAAGTGCAAACGGTTAATAATAATAATCAAACCAAACCGGACGATATGATTTGAATTTACCTTTTGCGATTGCAAAATTAAAGCATTATCTGCATTCACATCGAAATAGACCTTCTTTTTACCATCAGCTACTGTTGAGTCTGAATTCAATTCAATTTTGATTTTTGTATCTTTTGATGTGATTTTTAAAGCGAAATTGGCCAAACTTTCGAGACCGACAATTGTATCCTGTGTTCCGTCGAAACCACCTTGATCGTTACGTTGATTGAGCAACCATTTCACAATTGGAAGACATTCAGAGTCTTTTTTTGATGATAATAATGTGAGCAAAGCGTACGCAGTGATTTCAACATTTAATGTTTTCGATTCACTGGATTTGCCTTTTCCGATGGTCTTTTCCCACCATTGATAATTTTCTGGAAAACGGACAAAGTTAATTGCAAAGAAGAAAAATTAAAAAAAAAAAATCCAAAAAAAATAATAACCATTTGTTTTCGCCAACGATAGCAGACGATCGATGAGTTCCTTCTTCGAACTGTGATTCGCTAATTCAAGAGCATAAGAAACAACAGCAATGGCATAAGCATCGTCTAACGTTTGGATCGACTTCGAAATGTTTTCGATTGCCTTATCGATAACTTGAGCATATGTATTCTTTGAATCCTGCCGATCGAAATTTTTGAATGAATCAATTTTGAGTGGACAATGAACAATTAACAAACAGAGTTAACGGTAGTTATAACATATTGTATCAGCCGATATTTTAGAAACTAACCTTATTCATTAAAAATGCGGTCAAAACATAAGCAGTCAATGCAACACCATTTGCGGCTCCGCTCTGCATTTCTTTGTGACAAACACTTCCCTTCTCCGCAAAACTTCCATCTTCTGTTTGCGTTTCGCTTAACCATCGTAAGCATTCATCGATGATGTGTTCATCAATGGCAATATGAGCGGCAGCTTGTCGAAATGACCGTGCTACGAATGCTGTTAACCAGGTACTGCCACATTTATCGCTCTCTCCAAATGCGCTAAATGCACCATTTCTATGTTTGTATGTAAGTTCACGTTGATATCCAATTTCCATGAATCTTTTTGCCTTCTGCTCAATTACCGGCACCAATTGCTGTGTATTCTTCAAATAATTCAAAATAACAATATTTGGAGCCAAATTTAACATATTTTGTTCACCACATCCACTGGGTAATCGAATCAAATGTTCTAAATTTTTAATTGTCCCTCCGAGCAAATCGCCCATACAATTGACATCAATTCGCGTTGAATCCGGCAGCGCATCTTTTGGAATATCAATTTTAACAACGATTTCATCGATTTTGGATTTTTCACGTAAATCAATGAATACAGCTTTGTTAAAATATTTGGTGACACCTTCGCATTCAACGAGCAACGGTTTTATTATACAATCGGCGGCAATTGCTGTTGTGGCCGTCACTTTTAATGAAATCGAACCAATTTTCGTTGGACGAATGCAGAAATTCACATTAACCGCATCATTCATTGGAATGAATGCTTTCTTTTGGCGATAAATTTGTTTCGTAATTTCCGGATAGATTTGATCGTTGATCGCACTATCAACAAACTCAAATTCATCATTTTCATTTTCAAGTCTCACCTCGGCATCAACATCATTTGCCAAATAATTGAAAATTGAAACTGGAATGGAAATTATTTCACCACGTTTCACCGAATACGGTAAATTTAATGATATGTGAAACGGTTGTTCGACGCGTAAATTTGTTGGAGATCTGGTTATGGCCAAACCATGTTCTGGATGAATTGAAAAACCGGTCAATAGCCATGTTGTTAAACTGTCTGGTACTGTTTTCTTCAATGTCAATACGCCATCACTTCTATTGAATCGAACGAATAAATTGATTATTTATTTTTTTGTCATTTATTTGTTGTTTTTTTTTTGCTTCTAAATTTCGGAAACACAACAAAAAAATTATTCTGTTACTCACGTTTTGCTATCAAATGTTTCCCAGATCCATGTTTCAGGGAATTCTTCGCGTATTTTTGGAAGTATAACAGAACCTTCTGGCTCAGAAAAGCACGAACTACGTGCCATCATATCACAGGCCATTAATTTGTAGCAAGATTCAACTCGAATCGGTTCAATTGTATTCGAGAATGTTATCAAACCGGCTCTCTAGAAAAAAAAAAACAAAAACAAAAAAAAACGGTTAAGCGGACAAAATGTGCACAAACATTTTTAACAAAATTCACACGCTCATAATTTTATTGTGTATTTCATCAGTCGATTTACCTTAAAATCACTCCATTCATTATGATAAATTGGTAATGATCGTTTTCTCGATTTTCCATATTCATAAATTCTCGGTTTAACTTGACCATGAAACATTTCCAATTCATTCCAAATTTCATCATGTGCCAAATCATTGCCGCCTCGTAAAATCATCACACTTTTATCAACGCCTAACAATCCAATGAATGAATTTGGATTGCTTCTGACCGTTAGATCGACAGCTTGTCCGGGCTCTGTGACTTCTGGTATTGTTTCTAATTCGATGAAATTCTTGAAATCGTCATGCAAATCAACACCAACATGTGTGGAAACGATTTGCTCATCTTTAACATAATAAAAGACAACTTGAACCCTTGGGGCATAATCGAATGTCGGTACAAATTTGAATCGATGAATGTATTCGGTGTCATTTTGATCGAAAGCCGTTACAATTGTATTCGATTCGAAAATTTTTCCGCGAGCCACAATTTGATAGGTGATCGTTGGAAATGGATAGTGTGACATGAGTTCAATTTCGACTTCTTTGTATGTACGACATCTGAATATATATTTTACGAAAATCAATCATATTTAAAACGGAATAGTTGAGTAAAATGATAAAATGACTCACCTTTCTGTCAACACTTTTGCATTCAATGAAACTTTGTTCATTACATTGCAGGCTGTTGTATAAAATAAACCCAAATCGGTTTCTTGACCACAATAAATTGTCTATGTGTAAAAAAAAAAAAACAAACAAACCATGAGACCACTCAAAATGAGAACATTCAAAATAATGACAAAATCAAAATGATTTGATGATTAAATTAACCTTGATGGAAAAGCTGGATTCATTTTTGGCAATGTCCAGTGTTAAGAATAAATTTCCATCGTCATCTAAATTATGGACAGTTTCGGTTTTGGTGCTTTCATCAACATTCGTGTAAAATTGTTCTCGAATAAAAGTGATTTTCTTTTTGCTTGGATCAATGAATGTTACGCATGATCCATCCTGTTTACGTACACTGATCTAAAAATGGATAATTAATTTTGAGCAACAGGATTGAGGCGAAATTATTTCAATCAATAATAATAATCAAATAAATACCGTAACATCGAAGTTACTATCTCGTTTGAGGCCAGCATGTGTTAAATCGCTGCTAACATCATAAGTATTTTTATGAACTTTAACCGTTTTTGAGGCAGATTGCATAAGACCGGTTAAATTTTCCACAACTTCAACATCAATTTTGAAATTTTTCACATCAAAAAATCGATTACGTTCACTGCGATCATACTTTAATTCATCCTTTATGTTGAATTCAATGGTTTCGCGACCATCAATATCAAACGTTTTCTTGATCAAAATACTTTCTTCTTGGCTTGCAACCGATTCCCTGCGAAATCTAAAATATCCAAAATTGTCTTCTTCGGTAACTGTAACAATGGCTTTGCCTCGCAACGATTTTCCATGCGTATATTTAGCCACAATATTCACTATGACCTTTTCATCTTCCAAAGTGAAATGATCATTTCCTTCAATAATGGCTTCAAATTTCGGCAAAACATATTCAGCCACTTCAATTACAGCAATTTTCACCTGTTCACAAAAAAAAAACGATAAAAAAAACATCAAAACCAAAGCAGAGCGTAATTCATTTGTTTAGAAATAATGGCTATATATAGCTCAAATTAGTGAATGATGGCAAGGTTACGAACCTGTTCATTTGGCCCATTAACGGAAATTTTCCACTCTCCCAAGTTCGGTTGATCCGACAATTGTAATTCAGATGAAAACACTCCATTTATTGTTTTCACATTTGTCCATTTTTTCACAAGGTTTCGGTGTGAGTCCTTGTTTTTTTCCCAAAATAAAAAAAAAGGAACCGTGAATAACAAAAGAAAACAAAAAATATATTCGCATTCATTTGCGATAATAACGATTTATTAGGTGATGACGTCAGCATAACGATAAAATCATGCAAAAGATAAGTGGATGAAATGACCGAATACTATTAAATTATCGAAACAGAGAGGGAGAGATGGAGAGATGGAGAGATGAAGAGAGTAGAGGGAAAACGAATTCTTACCGCAAAGGAAATGCTCAATTCGTCATCATTTATTTTGGCTGCCTTCAATTCCGAATCCAGCACAAATATTCGAAATTTGACGCAATCATTTGGTTTATAGATGGCCTTATCGGTCTGAATAAGGATCGAATGTGTTTGTGTTTGCAGGTCAAGACTGGCTTCACGTTCAATAAAAACACCCGATATGCCTTTGACCACCAATTTATAATTTTGTTCAATTGAAATATCACCGATGGCCAATGATATTACCTCAGTATGATTTGGTTTCATTTCAACATCTTGTGAAATGATTGCTGGCGCTAAATCACTCAAATCATCGTCCAAATCTTCGTCTTCAATTGAAATGCGCAAAACAACTGGCTCATCAAAATCACATTTTGGATCATGAATTGTACAATTCATGGAATAAATGGAATTTGTACGAAAACTGCTTGGTGCAACGATTGTATAATAAAATCGTTCCGGTTTGCGTTCTTCTTCTGTTTTCATAAAATCCACAGCATCACTTGGCATTTGTTCAATTAATTCTGCATCCGGATCCATTGCTTCTTTCGAATCCTTTTTTTTTATTTGTTTGATTATTATTTATTTCAGTATTGTATTGAATTTGAATCGTTCGATTTTCTGTGACAACTGCTGCGCAATAAATAATATCTCTATTTTAAATATTTACACAAATGCTTCACTTCGTTTCACAATTTCAAAGTTTCAAAATGATGTGATTTGTCAATCGATGAATGTTTATTTCTAAACAATGTTTTTTTTTCTATTTTGTTGTCTATCTCTCAATGTCTTTCTTGTTAATAATAATATAAATAATTGGCTAAGCGTCGAATCATTTGCCGATGATGTCATGCGATTGGAACAGCTGAACATTGAATACCGAACACGAACATCTCAATAACCAAAAAAAACAAAAACAAAAATACCACACAACACTGTATTACGACACATATATATATATATATGAATATAATTATAATTATGTTATGAGAGAGACCCTTTGAACGATTTCTTTAAGCAAAGAAATTATGAGCTATACGTCTGATCGAGAACGACTCTCAATTCACATTAATTGATGATCAACCAACTTAAATATACCCGAACAGACAAAAGTGTTTCATTGAATTCGCGCGTTCATCAATTACAATATCTAATATTCGATTTTCCGGCAATGCAAGAATCTATAGGTGCTGTAATTTTGGATAGTATTCTGTTTTGTTTTTTGATGTTTTACGACTTTTGATTCTCGTGACTTGTTGGTATACTATGGGCCGCACACGTTCATACATCCGTATATTTAACAATTCAAAAATAATAATATGTAAACAAAACTGTTATATTATTTTTGGAGTGCGACCGCAAGAGTGCGACAGAGATAGATACCATTTGAGTGTTTGAGCTGTCAATTTGTGAATGATTCGATTTTACTTTGAATGTATATGTGATAATGTGTGTGTGTGTCTATACATACACGTTAGATGGCATTTGTTGGGGTTTTGAGACGTCAACTGACTAAATAAATACGCACATACAATGCCAATACATAGACAAATACCAAAAAAAAAAAAAACTAGTTTCATGCCTGTCTATATGTATCCGTGTATTATGTTTCTAAAATTTCGTATCAAGCATTGATGTTTCAGGTCGGAAAATTTTTGTCGTGCACAAAATAATTAATTTTGTTTGTTTTTCATTTCGTTTTCCATTTATAAATTGGCAAATGTTTGGTTTGCGTGTGATTTAAATAAAAAAAAAAAAAAAAAATAGTCTTCTCGTGGTGGATATGGTGGGATTCCACCGAAAAATCCAAATTCAAAAGGATATTCGATGAATGCGGTTCCGCCGCCAAGTTCATTGGCCAATTCGGCCCGTTTTGGATTTGGACGTTTCCAAAAGTCCGGCAATCTATCGGCATCAGTGGCATTCTCGGATGCAACGAGTAATTCATCATCAGCGTCACCAAACAATAATAGCGGCCTATCAAAACATGGTTATTCAACAATGGATTCAATTGCACAATTTGCCAATTCATCACAATATGCACTTGGCAAACGAAAGGCAAAAACTGAAGATGAGTAAGTTTTCGTACACGAACCCATTGCAAATTATTGTATTTTTTTTCTTCATTTTTTTCAATGGATTAATAATAACAATAACAAAAAATTAAAGATATTTTGACGATGATGAGGATGCTGGTGCCCCTGAACTTGCCTATATTCCAGCACCTGGTAGTCCTTCAAATGATAATTCCGCAAAGGTAAGCACAAACAATACTTTTTGGATTTTGTTACAATGTAAATTCATTAATACAAGGAAATGGTGTTTGTTATCATTACAGAACGATGAATCTGATTCGGATGAAGAGGATCCATTAGATGCTTATATGATGGGCATTGAAAAAAATTTAGAAAAAGAAAAAACAAAACCACCTATCGATACAATCGTAGCAACCGTAAGTAAAGCGAAAGGAACTCGTGGCGATATCGATGATGAAGATGATGAAGAAAGTTATTATCGGTGAGTCAAACAAAAAAAAAAAGAAAGAAATTTTTTCAATTAAACTTTATTTTCGTTTCACTGCAAATAAATGTTTTTTTCATGGTGCACACAATTCTAGATATATGGAAGAAAATCCAATGGCCGGAGTAATTGATGATACATCGGACGTTGAAGTCGATTACGATGAAGATGGCAATCCTATAGCACCGCCACGAAAACGTGAAATTGATCCATTGCCGCCTATCAATCATGACGATTTCACCTACAAACCATTTGAGAAAAACTTTTACACACCACACGAAGAAATAAACAACCTGTCAAGGAGCCAAGTCGACGAATTACGCCAACATTTAGGTATACGGGTTACGGGTCCAGTGCCCCCAAAACCAGTTACCAGTTTTGCCCATTTCGGATTTGACGAAAGTTTAATGAAAATCATTCGCAAATCGGAATACACACAGCCGACACCAATTCAGGCTCAATCGATTCCGGCTGCGTTAGGTGGCCGTGATTTGATTGGTATTGCAAAAACGGGAAGTGGAAAAACGGCCGCATTTGTTTGGCCAATGCTATTACATGTAATGGATCAAAGTGAATTACAACCGGGTGATGGTCCGATTGCATTGATTTTGGCACCAACCCGTGAATTGTCACTGCAAATCTACAACGAAGCGAAAAAATTCGGTAAAGTTTATAATATAAATGTGGTTTGTTGCTATGGTGGCGGTTCAAAATGGGAACAAAGTAAAGCATTAGAGCAAGGCGCTGAAATTATTGTTGCCACACCGGGCCGAATGATTGATATGGTCAAAATGAAGGCTACCAATCTACAACGTGTTACATATCTTGTTCTTGACGAAGCCGATAAAATGCTTAACATGGGTTTTGGTAAGTAAATATTTCATTCAATTACGTGTTGCATGTTACAGCACAATTACATTGGATTCCAAAATTAAAAATTAACAATTAATCATTACATTAACGATTTACAGAGCCTCAAGTTCGTTCGATTTGCAATCACGTTCGTCCCGATCGTCAAACATTATTATTCAGTGCAACGTTCAAGAAACGAATCGAAAAATTGGCACGAGAAATCCTTATCGATCCGGTGAAAATCGTTCAAGGTGATATTGGTGAGGCAAATCAAGATGTCACACAGCACATGATTGTTTTCAAAAATCCACTACACAAATGGAATTGGCTTTTATGCAAATTGGTTGAATTTCTGTCACAAGGAAGTATACTGATATTTGTGACAAAAAAAGCCGATGCCGAATTGGTTTCGAGCAATTTAAAAGTTCAAGAATATGAAACATTGTTATTGCATGGTGACATCGATCAATCGGAACGAAACAAAGTTATTACAAAATTTAAAAAACGTGAAGTCGATATTTTGGTGGCCACTGATGTTTGTGCGCGTGGTTTAGATATACCACATATTAGGTACCCGATTGTTATATTATATTGTCACTTCTGCACCTTATAAACTAATTTCAATTTCTGTTGATTCGTAGAACCGTTGTTAATTATGATATTGCCCGTGACATTGATACACATACCCATAGAATAGGACGTACTGGTCGGGCTGGTGAAAAGGGCACTGCATACGTAAGTTATGACTGCTGAATAGAAAATAATTTACTAGGACTGACATCAATTTGGTTTTATGATTCCAGACATTGGTAACAGAAAAAGATCGAGAATTTGCCGGTCATTTGGTTCGTAATTTGGAAGGTGCAAATCAAGAGGTTCCAGACGATTTGCTTGAATTGGCTATGCAAAGTTCATGGTTCCGGAGTTCACGATTTAAGAGTGGCAAAGCTAAATCTGTCGGCGGTACTGGGTTGGGCTACAAAGAGAGACCGGGATTAGGAATGGGTGAAACACCTCAATCATCGTCGTCATCATTGTCAGGCCATCATCAGCCATCTGGTGATCATCCACAAAGAATGTCTGGATCTGGACCGGCTACCAATCGATTTGCAGCAATGAAAGAAGCTTTTCGCAATCAATACACTTCGCAGGTAAATATCAAAATAGAATCTGATGGAAAAATAAAATCAGACGAATAATGGATAATTTATTTATGTTTTGTACAAACCATTTTTGCCAAAAATTTATATCAGTTTCGTGCGTCAACGGATCGTACTTGGGAAGAGACCGTGCCTGACAAACCTGTTTTTTTGTCACCATCGATGATTCCAGCCCAACGGCAGAAAGATAAAGGCATGGATGATGCGTCCAAAAAATCATCATCATCATCTACATCATCATCATCATCCAAACGAAGTCGATGGGATTAAAATATTTTGTGTGTTTGTGCCGAGCTAATCGTTCGGGTTCATTTATTCAAAAAATAAAAAAAAAGTCAAATTCAATAAAGGGAATATGCTGACGCATAAACATTGATATGGATTAAAAATTCTTTATATTCCGCGGAGCGTTGATGTCACGGTTCAATACTATGATCGGATTTTGCACTCCATCCAAATGGGAATCATGAATTCTGAAAAATTCCGATTTCGATGCGTCCATGCGAAATTCATCTCTGATCGGGGCACAAATTTGCAATGCGCCATTCTAGTAACCATTCTGAAACCTTGTGAACACAATAACGTTCATGTTCTTGAAGAGCCGACGCATAATCTGAGCTATTTTCGAGTGATGGCAAACATGGAACCAGAATTACCATTAAAAACAAACAAACTAACAGCTATAATATAAATTACAATGAATTCCAATTACCAATCTTAACGACCAACCGTTTTTTTGTTCCATTTGGGTACTGCAAATACTTCATGTTTTTTATGTTCTGAATTCATCGATTTCTAACCCATCGGCATACAGCCTCAATATTTCATACAATGGCCTCATTGGACATCGAACCGAACCACAAATCTTTGAATTCCATTTGAATGAAAAATACACTGCCAAGAAACTTGGAAGTAACGCTTGATATATATGATTAGGATGAATCTATTTTTTACGAATAAAGTACGATGCACACTAAGGTTTTTTCGAGTAGCGGAAATTCCAAAAGTGCCTGGTCTCAATCGATAGAGAATCTTTCAAAATATCGCTGGTGAAAATTTCAACTTATTCGGTGTTGGTCTCACGTCTCCCGATAACTTCGAAGTTTCCGGAATATGAAAGGGGAATGGAGCCTACTTTTGTAGTTTACTGAGAAGAATATTTCACATTTTATTCGTATCGTTTCGTCTCATTTTTCATACAAATAAAAAATGATCAGATTTTCAAAGTGAACTGCAATTAAATGATCTGATTCCCCTTTTTTATTTTCGGAACTTTGGAAGTATCGGGAGAGATCAAACCAGCACTGAATGATTTGAAATTTTCATGCACGGAATGCTGTAGAATAAACTTTAAATGTCATAAAGAGCGACACAAAGCAGAAGTGTCAAGATAGAGCAAAAAAAGGGAATTTATTATGGAATGTCACTATTGAGAAATACTTCTGTAGATGGCGCAAGAGCAAACGGCTGATTGTTTTAAAGTTTTCTAATGAAAATACTTGAAGCTCAGTCGAAAAAAGTTTTACGTTTATAAAACCTAGCGCTTCTGCTGATAGCGTTCCGGTAAGTTAGTGTCCACATTCCGTGCATGGAAATTTTCACCAGCGATATTTTGAAAGATTCTTTATCGATTGAGACCAGGCACTTTTCGAATTTCCGTTACCCGAAAACACCCTAATGCACACAATGTGAGTATAAAACGTATTCTGTCAATGTGAATATATTCAGTTCATCGGGATTTATTCACGTAGAAGGTGGCGCCGTTCTTTTCCAATTGCGGACTTATAGGCAATCTTCAATATAAATATTTGAATAGCGAATATATAGTTCAGACTGTCAACCATCAACAGTAAAGGTTGCGCTGGCGTTAGTTCTATAGACTTAGGAAAAATTCGATTCTATACTATAGTATTGAAGGAAGTTTGCTTTCGCATTCCGAAATTGTAAAACTGCATTCGAAATTTGGGAAATTTCATTCTGAAAATTGTCCCTATGACTTCACTGGAATACCTGCATCAACTACGATATACGTTGTCCGAAACGAAAAAATTCAATAGATTTTTTTTCCTGCCGTTGATCATCCAAACACAATATCATTTAATGGATTGCATAAGCCTCTACCATCTGTCTCCTTCTAACACTATTTCCGTCAGTTTTGCTCTGAAAATCAACATGGTCTCTATCGATTCTTCTCGATGTCCGATTCATGAAAATTCGAATCGAGAGTTTTGTTGCATTCATGGTTCACGTGTAATAGTCATTCGAAAAACAAATTCGTTCCATTGTATTGGTGTGATTCACCTTACACACTTTATGGGATCAGTATTACGCATTAAGAATTAAACTCAATTGCGTATTCTTATCCAAAATATTCCCACAAATAATAATGAAGATACATCGATAGATTTGGCGCTTGTCGCTTATTTTTCTTCTTTTATTTGCTGATTTAAGATATCATATCGAACCATATTCTGGTCTAGTTTTTTATTTTTTCGATCGAAAATAGATCAGCAAACAAATGAAGACTATGATCCGCGTTTGCGAAAATAATGTGTCTGCATCCGGTATTCGAGACACAAGAGATCTACGAAATCCGGTCAAAATATGAAATTTTAATGTTAACAAAATGAATTGACTGTTGGATTCAATTGCATAGATAAATAAACAGATTTTGTTGATATTCCTATCATCGCCCATAATTTCTATATGTTTTTTATAATTCAAATTTCCATTCCGTTCTATTGTGCACCATACATGTGCATAGCTATAATGATCGACCTACACATAAGTTATTCAGGCATGTACAATGTACACATATGGATGACCGTACTACAAGCAAGTCACTCATTTGAGTGCCTGGTGCCTGTACAATGAATGTCATATTACAATGAACGTATGTGAGCTTTATCGATCGCAGTGATATGATGATCGATATGAATATATTTATTATGATTATGCGAGCACATGCGCCCGAATTGCATGGAACTATGAATATGCATGGATTGGTTCGATTGCATTGTGCACTGTTGCGGTAATCATATGAGTGTGACAGAGTCAACACCATATGATTGCCGGTAACCGGTAAAGCACCAACAGCGCAATTTGGGTATTTCGGATGTCCAAAGTTTATTACCAAATAGCTTTGGTAATTAATCAACTTTCATATATGTATAATGTACAATCAATTGTATTCTGAAATTTAGATATATGTTGACGACGCCTATAATAAATGAGCACAAACATTGCGAACGCCATTATTTCATAAACTTTTTAAGGCTTGTGCTTTTCAACAAATGCCGATAATAATAATAATGATATGATGCAAACCAAGATGCAAACGTTATTGCGTACTCACATAAAATTCAGTCGAGGTCCACATTGAAAGTATTAGTGAAACATTGTTTTACCGTCAGCTATAAAAAGTCATAGTAAACAATCGTATGAACGACAAACTATCGTATGAACCTACTTATTAAATAAAATTGGGGCAAACATTGCATTCATACAATGGTTTACTATGACTTTTTAGAGCTGACGATCCAACAATGTTTCACTAATACTTTCAATGTAAACTCCGGATGATTTTTAAGGGAGTAGTTGGTACACATGTGCCTGTATCAAGATTAAACAGGCAATATTTGATGGGACTAGAATCCACAGCATGTTTGTATCAGTTATATAAATTATGAGCGATGTTGAGAATATCAACAAAATCTGTTTATTTATCTATGCAATCGAATGCAACAATCAAATTCATTTCGTAAACATTAAAATTTCATATTTTGACCGGATTTCGTACATCTTCTCGAAAACCGAATTCAGATAATACTCTTTATTTGTTTGCTGATCTATTTTCAATCGAAAATTTAAAAAAAATATGATATCTAAAATCAACAAATAATAAAAAAAAAACGACACTCACCAAATCGATCTATGTACAATATCTTCATTATAATTTGAGGGAATATTTTGGATAAGAATACGCAAATTTTTTGTTAGATGTAAAACAGTTTGGAACATTGATCAAAAAATTATACGTGTTCATATGGATGGAAATGAAAAAAAAAACTTATTTACAACAAAAATCTGACGCATGAAAACATTTGTTTCGTATATCACAACTTTGAGAAAATATATATGGAATTTCAGCTCAAACTGATGAAATTCCAATATTTTGTGTGAAATAATTTATTATTCACATTTCAATCGATCAAAATCTATCGTCAGTTCAAAAAATTATTTTTTTTTTTCGAAATAACGAGATCGAAACGTTTCCAATTGAAATTCCAAGGTTGAATAACGAGTTGTTTATTGGTTCTTATTCAAAATTCTTCCCTATAAAAAGCAGCCGTAATTCATCCGAATTCATCAGTTTTGAATCAACTTTGTTCCCGTAAAATAATCTCATTCAAAATGAAGTACTCGTTAGCATTCCTTTTCTTATTTTCCAAAGCTATTTTCGTGGCCAGGTAACTTGACAATCATATATGATCTTCGGAGTTCACAAAATTATCGTTTCCCTCTTATTTATATACAGCACTGGCGATGAACCGTAAGTCCATTTCAGATAAAAATGTTAACCAATCATTCCAAAAAAAGAAAAAATTAGTTATTTTATCTTCATTCAAAAAATTATTGTTTTCTCTTTAATACATTTACAGCGCTGAGCAGACCCTGTAAGTCCATTTCAGACATTAATATTAACCAATCATTTCAAAAACAAATTTTAGTAATTTTATCTTTAAATGAGAAGAAC
>GL502395.1:960434-979594 GCA_000149185.1 Mayetiola destructor
AAAAAATGTTTCACAATTATTTTCCCCATTTATCGTAAAAATCGTTAGAATAAAATGCAATTCGTAATGCGAAACAATTAAATTATTTCTTTTTAATTCAAGAGAATCTTTTTTGATTTGCTTGTTGCTTTTATTATTATTTTTCTTTTCATTCTCTTCTTCATCTAAATCTATCATCATGCGGAATTTCTTCAATATTTTTTCACTTCAAATCTTTTTCATCTCAAATGATTTTCCGTTTTTCATTCTTTTTTTTTTTATTTTTTCTTTATTTTCATCTTTTCAGCTTTTCATATTTTCATCTTTTGTAATTTTGTACATTTTGTAATTTGTTAATCCAACCGAAAATGTTGCGATCATTCCATTACGAAATAAGACGATTAATCGTTTCATTCAAAAAATGACACACTTTATTTGTTGGGCTTGTCGTCGTTATTTTGGTCTAATAATTAAATTTGGCCACAAACAATTTTGAAATTTTATATTAGTGTTATATATATATATATAATATATATCAAAGAATCGTAAATAAACAATTTTATTTTCATTATTTCTCATATTTTTTTCTTTCTTTCTTTCTTTTTGTGTGTGTTTTTCTTTTGATTATTTTGGTCTTCAATCAGGAAATGCATCAACATTCAGATTATATTCTAAATGTAAACCATTAAAACATAACGAAAATTCATTGGTTTCATTCATTTGTGAATGATTTTTAAATGCAAATGAATGCACAGTTTGATTGGTTCGTTTCATAAATTTATCACATTGACAGCAATTAGAAGATGAGGCAATGATCGTATCTTTACCTTCCACAAGTCGATAATTATCGGCGGTGTCCACATTGTTATTATCATTTAACGGATTTGTTGTAGTCGGCGTTGCTACGGATGACGGTGATGGTAACGCAGTTGTATCATCATCTTCGACGTCTTGTTGCAGAGCATGAACGCTCTCCTCACCAATTAATGCACTCATAGTCTGGATTTCAAAAATTAAAAAAAAAAAACTTACTCTTTTTTTCTTTTCTTTTTTTTTTTGATACTCTGTTGTTGGCCTCAGACTATTTATCTCTGCCTTTCAGTTTTCGTTTTTAAAATATTGATTCGCACACATTCAGAATTTTTGTCAGTGCCTGTTTTAATGTATGTTGGTTTAAATGCAATTCGATAATTTTTCATTTATTTTTATAACAATTCCATTTAATGGAAACTTGATAGTTCGACGTAATAACACTTTTCACTTGGACCAATTGTTGCTTGGTATCTGAAACAAAAAGAAGAACAAAAAATAGATTAATATAATAATTCGTCATCTTGTTTCATCTTGAAATGGAGAGAGACAAAAACATAACTGTCATCATATCATCATAAACATTGAAGCAAAACGCATCAAGGACCAAATAAAATTCGGAGGCTCAAAATCACAAGATTCAATCCCCGTAGCATGTACACATTTGTTTGGTTCACCTTTCCAATCAATTGTAATATTCAGAACGGGACGATAGAAGCGTCAATTTACACATTTCATCGTAAATTGATGTGACATTTTTGTGACATATTTTTCTTCAAAATTAACAATAAACACTTGAATCTTTATACCAAATTCATAAAATCGAATTCTGCATACGTAAAGCAACTGTCAAATCGGCCTAAAGTGAAAAAAAAAACACAACACATTCACAAAACACAGTGACAACCAGGTAGCATACAAGTTTCTTTGTATTTGTGTTCTTGTTTCAACAAAAAAAAAAAGATGAAAAAAGATAGAGAAAATATTAAAATGTTCACGATCCGACTACCGTTCCGGTTCGGATCCACTTGTGAACAAATGAATTAAAATTTTAAATTCATTCAACGAAATTACACCAGAATGATTTTTATTATTTATAAGTTTGAACCGTACCTTGACGGTACATTGTCATATATACATAAATTGAATGTATGAACTTGCAACTTTTGTTCACTGTTCATACAATATCATTTTCGTAATGCTTCAAAAGCATTTCATTTGCAATGCAATGTTCAAAGGTTGTCTATTTCATAAAAAATATTGTAAATGATTTTTCGTTGTTGTTGTTGTTGATATTTACCTTTTTTCGAATCACAAAACAATTTCAATCAAAAGCAGAAAGAAAAACCAAACCCAATTTCTCTTTGATTTAATATTTAATTTCAAACTTAGCTTGACTTGCACACACTATTAGATTCAATGACCGCAATTCACTTTTGATTTATTTTCGATATATTTTTTTAGGTTTTTCACACAATTTAACTATTTCTGAATTTGAGCACTGTTCTATTCGGATTGCTGTTGCCGAAACATATATTGTTGGCAAATTCAATCACGGAAAACGTGTTTAAACTTGGAAATTCAATTGAATTACAATAAGTTTGGCGTTAAAAATGAAGTTTATGCGCTTATGCCCCCGTTTAGGTGTTGAATTCACTTGAATATGGTGCTGAAAGTGAGAGAAAGAAAAAAAAAGAAGCAAAATGGCAGCACAGTGCTAGATATATGGAATGACATTTGAATTGACAACATTGAGGAGACTATAGATGGCGAAAGTGAATGGTGGTCTCAGCACAGCAAATAAAAGTTTGAACATTTTAATTCGAATGAAATGTATTGATTCTTCATAAAATTCATTCTTTTCGAACTGAATCATTTTGGTTGTTATTCGATCAGAATATTGGTTTCTATTTCCAATTCTGGATGAATATTTAAAAAAAAAAAAATTGAAAAAAAAAAACAGTTTGGCCATTTGAATAGTTCTGCTGCCAGCCCATAGAGGGCAGTGCATAGTAACTGAATTGAAAATAAAAATGTTCGGCTAATTGTGTATTGTGTATATATTTGAGTGAAATAATTTTCGTTTGTTGAAAATATTCCATGTCGGTTTCCCCGGAACTCAGTAAATGAAGAAATATTTTGTTCGCTTCGAAATAATTCGAATTTGCATTTTCGAATAATAATTTCCAGCGTTTTCTCAACAATGTAACCGCAAATATTTGCTGAACAAATTTTTTTTTTGTCACAGTTGACATATCAACGGTTCTCATGGAAACTATTTTCCGTGTCAACAAATCACTAATTACAAATATAAACAAAATGTGAACGAACTTCAATCAATTCAATTTGTGATTGTGATTTTTGTTAAACAAATGTTTACATATTCCTAGAATTAAATACAAATGGATTTTGATTTGGATGATCCATTGGGGGATTTGCTAAGTGATGGAAGCAATGATAGTTTCTTTGGAACAACACCAAAAAAATCATCGACATCAAAAACCACAGAAAAAACTTCAGCACTTGATGCAAAAGCTAAATCTAAACTGGCCAATTTGTTTAGCATTGAAAATGAACCACCAGAACCGAAGTCTTTATTAGACAATTCGAATACATTGGCCACAAAACCATTCGTACAAGTGAACGCTGATTTGAATCATTTGGAACGTAAAGGCACTTTATTGACTGGCACTCATCAAAATAATAATAATATAAAATCCCATACATTACGATCGACAGCTCCGAAGCTTAGTGACGAATCAAAAAAGGCCGCTTCGGAATCGACGATCCAACCACGAAAAGAGATTAAATTCGATGATTCGGATGATTTTTTGAGTGAACTTGGTTTCGATCCAAAAAATCCAAAAGCAACAACCAATAAAAAATCAAACATTTTGGATGATCTTTTGGAATTCAACAAATCAACAACTGATTTTCATGTTTCACAACCGACATCAATTTCAAATCCAGTTCAAATCATGAACAAGCCTTCTAATACAGTCATTGAAAGGAATGAACCGGCAATGTCAGCAAACACAATGGCTCATGGTTATTCACCGTCATTGGGAAGGCCTAGAAATCTTCCTCGAACTACTTCAGCATCGTCAGCCAATGATCCATTGGGATTTTTTTCCACGCCAACTAAACAACAACCGGCCAAAGAAAAAGAGGAAATAAGAGAAAAGGAGACTAGTAATAGGCCGAAGCTTACGAAAAAACCGTCAGTTGATTGGCTCGGTTTGGATGATACAAACAATGTGGAAATGAAATTGGAAATTGATAATAAGTCGGCAGCACAACAAACCGGTGCATTCATTGAAAACCCAAAAACATTTGATGCCCAAAATGTGCCAGAGCCAGCCGAGAAAAAAAACATTAGTCCCAGTGTACAGAGCTATAGCAAAATGTCAGATAATATTACACCTGCCACTGCATTGATGTTAAATGTTGGGACAATGGACAATGATCGAATACTTAATTCATTGCAACAACAAGAATCACAGCTAAAGATGGTTTCGCAAATGAAGCAACAAGACAATGCTCTTGTCGATTTGCATACGAAACAAAAATCATTATTGAAACAACAAGAAAGTCAATTTAATCAATTGATGCAGCGGCAAATCGATCGTCAAAGTCAACTGGAAGTCCAAATTCAGCAGCAACAAGAGCAAATTAATGCATACATAAATGTTTTGTTAAGTCAACCGAATACAGGCCTTTTGACCGCGTCATCAAAACACGATACCCAACCGACATCAGAGAATAGTCACAAGCAACATGACAATGTTGAACTCGAAGCAGAATTGAAGCGATTGGAATTGGAAAAATTGCGTTTGGAGGATGTTTTACAAAGTATTCAATCGTCTCATGAACAGGAATTGGATCTACTCCATACCAGTCACAAGTAAAAAATTTACCCATAAAACAAAATGTCTTTCGATTCCATCTATTCCAGACATTCAGAGTTCCATTTCGATCCCAACTATTTCATAGGAAACAGGTCGCTATTTTGGAAGAAAATCTAGAAAAATTGGAACAACGATTTCGAACGGAAATTGAATCAATTGAACATCATCACATCGAAAAATTCAATCTTCTTAATGCTGATTTGGCGCAGCAACGCATCAAATACGAACAACACATTACAAACATAACTGCTGAATATGAAAAACAAAATGAAAAATTACGTATCGCACATGAAACCGAAATCGAATCGATGAAAAATGATTTAAGAGCAACTATTGAAAACATTCGACAATCAAAACTTTATGAATTTGCTGCATTGCATGAGAGTGGCTCATATTTGAATACATTAAAAAGTGCTTCGGAAAATTTGGAATCGGCAACAGATAATTTACAAGCGATGCGTTCAAATATCGATTCGAATATCGAACGATTACATGCCGAACGGGAAATTCAATTGAATATTAAAGAGAAACGTTTAAATGGTATGGCATTCAACCTTCAATTTTTGGGCTATAAATAAAAGTCCATTTCATAAATAAAATTTGGAATTTTTTGCATTGTTTTTTTAGATCACCAAACGAGCATTGACAAAATGGTCGAAAAAACTGAAACCGAACGCACAAAACTAATCGATTTGGTCAAAAGCTTAGAATTGAAATTGAGTTCAGTTGAACAGAGTTCAACGGAAGAACAATGGTCATTGCGACAAAAGTCCGCTTCATTGGATGCTGAACGAAAGTCGTTTGAACGTGAAAAGGAATTCATTCGAGAAAAAATGGCAACTGAAGAGAAACGAATTATGGTGAGTTGAGTGAATTGCATTAGGGGCCACAGCCGAAATCAGTGATATGATGATTGGATTGTTGTTAAAATTTATTATATTTGGCAGGAATTAAAAGAATTACATTTTGCCGAAAATAAACATATGATGGATTTGATGGATGCTGAACGTCAAGAGATTCTCGTTGAAAAAACAAAACTCCAAACAATGGAACGATTAAAAATGCCAAAAAATGATTTGGTGCATCGAGAGAAAGAGCTCGATGCTGCTATACGTATAGCGCAGGTAATTGGATTACAACTACAATACTTACTGGCAATTGTAGCCCAATTTTTTTGAAAAAATTGATTAATTGATCCCTTTTTTAGGATGCGGCTAAAGCTGCCGATACAGAACGCGAAAAGCTTGTCGAACTTCAACGAAAGCTCGAAATCGGCAAACGTGAATTGATGGATAAGGAAACACAGCTCCGAACCAAACAAAATGAATTAGAATTGCATATAGGCCAAGCAAAAGAACAAAAGGTAAATAATAAATCTTCTTTCATTTTGCTTTCTTATTCTTTATTTCAAATGGGCTGTCCGCAACTCACAATATTTAATTCACAGCGTGCCTCCGAACATATAAGCCGATCTTGTAAGCTATTAGAACGAAAGTATCTCGATAAAATGCGATGCTTACAAGAAAATTTTGCTGATTTAACTGTGCGTGAAACGAAATTATCTCAAGCAAAAATTGAACTTAGCAAAGAACGAATCGCTTTACAGAATTTGGCGCAACAGCTTCGTCAATCGAAATGTAGCCTTTGTCGCATCGGTATCCAAAATTGTGAATTATCTGAAATGGATCCATTGAATGACATCAAAACTAAATTGAATTCAACAGCGAAAACGAATTTACCGCATCATCCAATGGATGATTTTGATTCAAAATTACCAACGGTGGACGATCTTTTGGCCACTGCATCACGAATCGACAATTTTATGCCACTTTTTTCGCCAAACAAATGGAATTGCTCAATCATTGAAGCGAATGATATCGAATTGGAATATGAATACGATTCGGATTTGAACATGGCTAAAATGGACGCAGTTTAAACATCTACAATCGCAAAAATTTATCTTGTCATAAGTACTACAACCAACTTACCTCAATTAAAAAAAAAAAAAACTACCAATTTTGTGCAATAATAAACGAAATTATCTTGAAAATAATAAAAACAACTCGCTCAATCTATTTTCATAAATCATTTATTTGGTTTTTATTAATTTTTTTGTTTGTTTGTTTGTTTGTTATTTTATTATATAATAATATGCCGTGAACATAAATTCAAATATCCATAAATGTCACAAACTCTCTTTCTTTCTTATTTCTTTTAAATCGGATTGTTTGTTTGTTAATTTTCCTCTTTTTTTTTCAAATTACATTTCAATCTGCATATTGTTTGATTCATTTTCATATTTCTTACATCTTTAGCCCATTTTTCATTTCCTTCTTTCACACGGTTTCGTATACGTCCTGTTACACTTAAGTAGAAATGGTTGTTTTTTTTTTTTTGGCTAACCCTCGGCCGACCTGTGTTTAAGAGCATATAGAAACGATGATGCGCTCCATTGCAAATGTTCATCAAAGCTTTCAATTCAAGACCATACATTCGCCTGAATACAAGTCGTCGAGAATCGCTCTTGTTTTTTTTTTTCATTTTTTCATTTTTTAATAATTTACTTTTGACGGAAAGAAATAGGAAACAAAAACTCTCATTTTCCTATTTCCAAACCAATTTCGGTTGAACGAAGTAGCGCCGCATCATTCATGCAACTAATTATTATATTTATTATTATCTAAAATATGATTGGTTAATGGAGCTCCAAAGAAACGAAATAAAATCTACCTGATTTCGTATTTTCTACTGCTCAAGATGATTTCAAAAATGTGATTGGGGGGTTTTTTTATGTCATTTGTTTCGGATGATGATTGCATCTCAAAAATATTCAAAGATCCAAAAGTAAAATTTTTTACAATGTAGTTTCATCATTATTATGTATTGCTTGTAAATGATTTTTTCTTTTTATTTTTCGTTATCAAAGATTTATCATTTCATTCGAATTCAGTAATATTGATTGGGCTGAAATTGGGCTTTAAATAACACTTCAAAATAGTTATCTTTTTTACCAAAAAAAAAAAAAAAAATTTGAATTCTAATATTTTTCTCATTTGTTTAAAACTAATTACGTATTTGTTGATTTTTTTTTCGTTATTTTCCCTTCAATTTGCATTCAACGAATATATGAAATTCTTCTAATTACCTTCGAATGGCACAGAAAGCGGTTTTCGGAATTTTGAAAATGTTACAATAACGGATAAGTTTGTGTGTGTTTTGGATGGGATGAGATCTTAGCGTGCGCGCGCATCGCAGTTGGTTTTAGTTCATTTTAGTGATATATTTGTGCGTTTTAACTTTTTTCTCATTATTTTTCTTCTTGGTTTTTTGTTTTTTTTTGTTTGCATAAAATTTTGCTTGCAAAAATTTGTATGAAACGTTTTGTGCGTAATTAAATGTAGGCTGAAGCTGATAGTGAGTAGAGATTGAATGGATGCCAAAATTTTGTTAAAAGCAAACAAGACAAATTTCTCATTTATCTGAACTTGTCCACATGCGCCAATCTCAATTAAATTCCTTTGTTTCGTACAAAATGAATAGTAATTTTTTTTCTCTGATTTAGTTTCGTCGTCCAACCGAAATATTAATAAATTATTATTATTCTGCTTGTTCATCTTCTTCAAATTGTAATGTGTGATTGGATTGGATCATCATCATCATTATTTTTTTTTATCAGTTCCATTTTCGTTTGGAACACAACCATTCAACAATAAAATAATTAATCAAATGATTGCGAATTGCGCCATTCAGTGAAATGATGATTTTTCTATTCCCTAAATTCAACATTGCTCTACACAAATTGTTTCTCTTTTTTTTTTGGCTGAATCTGAAGCTAAACACACGGCTTATCTTTTGTTTTTTTTTAAATCTGTTTTCCGTCCATTCGTCCGGCCGTTATGTCCAAATTACGGAATGGCCAAAGTATCGATTCATACACAAATAATACAAATATAAGATTTGAGAATCGAAAAAAATGGTGAATAAAGAAAAACAGACAAAAACTTCTAATTTTTAAATAAATATTTACAAACGAATATTATTGCGTTATCATTATTATTGTTATTATTCATATGGGTCCACACACACTGTCTGTGGCTATGGATTTAAAGTGAATAGGGCGGGTGGTGTTTTATTCATTTCAATTTCAGATTTTCTTCTTCTGTTTTTGGTTGTTGGTTTTTTAAATTTTGTGTGTGTGTGCTTCAAATACAAAATGATTTAGATCATTAGCCGAATCACGTCCAGCTATTGTCAGTTTCATCATTTAAAACACTTTGGAAAGCTTTTATTTTATTTTTTTTTCTGTGGACGATTATTAATTATTATTTTTACGTTTTATCAACGACGATTGATTGATTGATTAGTTCTGACATGTGTCATTCTGAAGAAGGATTCATCTTGTTTTGAATTTCTTTTTTTTCATTTCTTGTATTTGATTTGATTAATTTTTAGGCTTTTGTTCGTACAATTGAGATTCATCATCATTGCCGAAGCGCTGTTTCGAATATTGGAAAATAGTTCTCATTAAAATGAAAAACTAAAAACAAATCGACTTCTTTTTTCCCCACTTTTAGTTAAGATTTGGTTGGAGATGACAACCAACTCTCACAGCAGTCATGACTACGTAACATAAACTGTCAGCCCACAAAAAGAAATCAGAAATTGCATACGATTCTACTCACTCTGAATGAATTTGGGCTTTGGTTCCGATCCTTTCACTCCAATTAAACACATCATTTTTGATTAAACTTTATACTTTAGATAAATGTTTAAAAATTAATTATTATAATTTTTGCTTGTTTTCGTTTCCATTTGTTGCTTCATGTTGTTTTTTTTTCTTCTTTTCTTTTCTTTTTCCATCATCGAATTTGTTATTTGATAATAGAGTTTTGTATGGACTAGAGAGAACTGTGTCATTGCCAATTTTGCATTTTATTTTGGTATATCGTCATATGTATGGTATTGATGGAGTGATTTTTTGTCGTCACAATTTTATCGACTATCGACTCCTTTTCTCATCTCGCAATAATGCAATGCACAATTTTTTTTTTGTTTGTTTTATTTCAATTTAACGATACTACAATCTATAGCAAAAACGATCAAAACCATTTCTAAATATTTTTATATATTCATGAACGAAATAATTTTTCATTTTCATTATATTGCCTACTGTTTGTCTGTGTGTGTGTGTGTGTGTGTGTCATTGCTGAAGATTTCTTCCGGTTCATTTGTTTTTGTGTGTGTGTTCTTTCCTCTTTTTTTTTCTTTATTAAAAAAATATGCTGATATTTGGTGTGTTCGAATGTGTGTATGTATTTGGGTTTTGGATTGGCGAACATGAAAATCTATTCATTTTAGTTTTATTATTATTTATTTCATTTTTTTTTCTTCTCCTTTTCAAGCGTCTGACTCAATCGACAATACAACTACAGGTGGTGTAAAAATGGACATCTATAATAATAATAATTCGTTATGAATTGAATATTTATTTCAAGGTATATTTTAAAAACAAGTCCTCACACTACATTTAACTGGGACTTTTGCTTTGTCTTTCTATACATATTGTTCTTTTCCCCTGGCTGTTCATTGTGTTCAGTACTTGACTAAAATTACCATTTTATAAAATCTTATTTTTTTTTTTTTGCCTTCATTTTTACTTCTCTAGCAAATTAAAACTGTATGATGGATTTTTTCATATGATTTTTATCTTTAATCTTTTTTTTTTTCAATTATTTTCATGATTTGTGTCATCAATTGTCAATCAATTAATAATATGGCATCTTTAAAAGTAATCAATCAAATGAAATGATGTTTTCTGTTCTGTGTTTTCGCTTTAGCTGTCCCTGCTGCGCATAGTAAATTCATAAATGTGTGTGTGAGTGTGTAAGTGTGTTTGTGTGACTGCGCCCACTTTTGGGAGAATTAGCGATGAGAATGTATCGAATGACATTAAAAATTAATCGAATTTTGATATTATTGCTAGAAATATAATACTACGAATAAGAGAATAATATGCTATGGCTCTTTCATCGTCAATTTAAAAATTCTGTTTGATTTAATTTGTTCGCATTCCTTTTGTTTTCTTGTCTCGTTTCATCTTTTTTTTTCTTTTTCTTTTTTTTTTGCTGTAAATATTATACAAACACTCAAAAACTACAATTATTTATTTATTAATACTAAATAATTATGCCATATTTTGACTCTTCATTGTGAATGTAAAGTCCATCAATACTAAATGTATTTTCATGCTCCACAAATATAGGATGTATTTTATCATTAACTCATTTTGTCTTTTGATGGTTCAGCCAATTCACGATGCCAACGAAAAAAAAAATAAAAATAATAGACAAAGTGAAATATTTTTTATCCGAAATAAAACCGGGAATCATGTCATTGAATGAATTTCAATTTTTTCGTGTCCATCGTACATAATTGGGTGATGCGGTTATTTCGGATAATTTTTTCGTATTTGAATATTGTGGACAAATTTGAGCTGAAAACTATATTGGACCATAATCACTTAATGCTTGACCAGGTTGTGGTAATGAGACGACAACGCTTACCGAACCAGTTGCTGGTACACCAGTTACCGAAGCGCCGCCCATTTCTCCAGGTCATACATGGCTAACGGGTGGCTGTTTAAGAACATGATGATGCAAATGATGATGACTGGTTGATGCAACACTGCCCATACCTTGTGTATATGGTGTTGCTAATAATGATGCAGCCGCTGATGGTACACCAATACCAGAACCAGCATATGGATATTGTACAGCCGGTCGTTGTTTAATTAATGCTTGATTGGCACCGGTACGATCTGTTGAACCAAATATTCGTCGCCATAAACGTTTCCATGAATCAACTGTTTTACCAGACCAAATCCATACACCGGACGTTATACCAACGGCTAATGCCATAAAATATTTTAACATTAATACCGAATACAATGGTTTACGTCTTAATTCAGTTGATATACGGCATGGACATGTTAAATTAAGCATCCAATCATCATAAAAATACATTTCATATAAACTGCAACCAATTACAATGCTTGCTGGTACCGTATACAAAACACTAAATATCCCAATACGAATCATTAGTTTTTCCAATTTATCGGCTTTAGCACCGGCACCAATGCCACCTTGTTGCTTTATCACCGATCTTATATGAAATAATGATACAAAACCGGCACCCAAAAATGATGTACCAATTACTAGATAAATGACTAACGGTATTAAGACAAATGTTTTTAAATTTTCCATATTCATGTTTCCAACATAACAAATACCGGCCACTGGATCAGCATCAACCGCTTGTACCAATACAACGGCAACCGTTTGTACGGTTGGTATAAGCCAGGCAGCCAAATGAAAATATTGTGAATGTTTTGCAATTGATTCATTGCCCCATTTAAGACCGGCCGCCAAAAACCATGTAAATGATAAAATCACCCACCATATTGATGATGCCATACCAAAAAAATAGGTCACCAAAAAGATCATCGTACACGATGTTGGACCCGTTGATGAATATTTTATAATTCGATTATCGCATGCAACTTCATCATGACCCAAAAATACACGATACAAATAACCGATGGCCACCAAAAAATAACACAACGATAAAAATACAATCGGACGTTCGGGATATTTAAAACGTTCCGTATCAATGATAAATGTTGTTAATGTCATTAATGTGCTTATAAAGCACATACCCGACCATAATGTTATCCAAATGCCGGCAAATTCTTTTTCATCACGTGTAAAAAATGCACCACGGCATGGAATTGCACAATTTTCCACTGTACTAATTTTTGTGGCACTTTTATTGTACATTGAATGATCTTTGGCCAATTGTACTAACGGTGCTTTACAACTGCATTCACAATTTTTCGGTGTTGTAAGCGATGTACGATCGTTGGCCGTATTTTGGCAATTTTTTCCATTTTTTCCCTTGCATTTATCTTTTTGGCCGGTTGTTTTGCGTCCATTGCCATTCGATCGATCCGCATCAATGCGTCCAGTTTCTTTTTCCATTGCATAGCCATCCGGTTGCATGCATAAAACATCATTTTCTTGATATTCGGGAAAACGTTCACAGGCCATACGTTCGGGCCAGGGAAAACTATATTTTTGCATAATTGGTGCACAACCGGATCGTGTACGTTCACACACTGAACGACATACCGGCAACGGTTTATGATAATCTTCAATGCATATCGGTATATAAAGTGAACATAAGAAAAATCGTAAATCTGGTGAACATTTCATTTCGATCAATGGAAAAAATTGATTTGCTTCCAGACCGGCCTCCTCTTGGGTATCATGATTCATTTCATTTGGAAATGATGTTAAATTGTAACCAATGCCACGGCACATGAATATTTTGATTTCTTCACATCGTGAATTTGGATCACGTGGTGCCGGTGGCATTTGTGGTATTGGACTGACGCCAAGCGATTGCATACTATTATCGCCATGTACATTTATTATTAATATGCATGTGATTAAAGTCTTAATAAAATTATTGCACGTCATTTTTCAATGATTTGATGTTTCCGTTCTTATTATTTCTTCTTTTAATTATTTTCGCGGTTAATGTGGGGCCCAATTTCCGAACGTCTGACAATTCGTTGTCGCTGGATGCTGCGACTGTTATTTTTTTTTTTTTTTTTTTTGTAATGTATGTAGTATGTCTGTTTGAGTTTTTTTTTTTTTTAATCCAGATGCTCGAACAAGTTTTTTACTCCCGCGAGAGTCTCGATTTTTGCTTCATCATCTGAAATGAAAAACAAAACAAAAATTATTATAGTTAACAAGAAATGATGCAATTGTTTTATCGATACATTTAATCTGTCAATCAAATAACAACTTTCAAATGTCTTTTGATTGTTCGAGCGAAAAAGGGTAATTTGTTGAGGTTTTTTTAGTGTTTATTTTTTAATTTCGTGGAATTTACTAATGAATATTGAGATATTTAGCCCCTTCCATCTCGGCCCCCCCCTATCTTGATCGGGGCCTCTCACCGTTGGTGGTTTTTCTGAGCAATGTTTCGATTTCACCTGAATATATTGGTTTTGGTTTTTGATTTCTGACCATTGGCCGTTATATTGTGACCGAGTTCATTTGTTTTTTTCTTTTTGGTTTTTTTTTTGTCAAAAAATAATGGGTCGCCATCGAATGTAATAATTTTTTTCTCTTGTTAATATTTAAAATTAAACTGAATCCTTATCTGATGAATGGACAAAAACAGATCTATTTCGTTGTGTGTCATTTATTTATGTATATTAATAAATATAAAAATAATAATAATAATTGTTGTTGTTGATTTCTGGTTGTCAGTTCTTCGAAATAAAATGGCCATCCCGAACAAAGATGAAACAACAGGTAGTATCAACAATATTATTACATTCCAAACAATCGAATCAACAACAATCAACACAAATGCTTAAAAGCTGCATTTTCAATATATTTTGTGGTTTTTTTTCGTTCATCTCTTTTTCCTCTCCATTGGTTTCGATCAAATCAAAATGTCACATGCTGTTGCTGATCGACGATAAGATCATGTTGCATATGTTCGAAATAACAAAAAGTTTTGGATAACAAAAAAAAGACACGATCGTTTACCAAAATAAAGACAAAATATTAAAATGAATTGAGTAAATAAAAAAAAATCTTTAGAAATTGATGGGCCCGTGATTATAATCAAATAGATTTATCACTTCAAGTAACGAACGTAAGATTTTCTTCTCCTTTTTTATTTTTGTTGTGTTATTCATCTTTCTCTTGTTTCTATGTCTTCGGTTTTTGTGCCGTTTCTGCCTTGTGCCTGTCAAATTTTTATTTCGATTGAAATCAATAAGGACAGACACACAAACGCACGGAACGACGATTTTGTGTATCAGATATTTGTATGCAGGTAAAGTGATCCAATCGAAAGTATGCATATTGAATATGTATTTTTCTTTCTGGTTGCTGACTGCGCTCGGTATTCATTAAATTAATTTTTATTGTGATGTTTGGTGTGTGATGCTCGAGCTCTTTTTGAATTCTTTTCATTCGTTTTGTTAATCCAAAGAAAAGTTTTTTTCCTTGTTTTTGTTTTGTTATTCATCTCGAGCCAAAGACAACGATCTGGAATCTGGACATGATTAAAAAAAAATTGAAATATGAAGAGCGTGGGACGAAGTAATTCGTTTGGTTCTGGTTGGTATTGTGATCAGTGATCACAGAATGTGGGAGAAATTTGAAGTGCCCTTAAATGCCTCACGGTATTCGAGGTGTTAGCGATATCAATTGCCACACTAAAAAACATCCACAATTTTCATTGTAAGATCGTGTGCTTAGTGTAGGACATGATCCAGGAACATATTCGAATCGCTTATTACTTTGAATAAGCAACCAGCATCGTTGACAAAGAATGAAAAAAAGACTGCCGAAGCTGCATCAGGATATACGAAAAATTGATGGCGCAACAGCAGAAATTGGGTTTTTAATTTCAATTTACCGAATGTGTGTATTTTAAATCGTGTATTTTGGTAACGTATACAAACTCTGATTTCAAATCAAGCGTCACGTTCATGTTGTGTTAACTGGTGTTGCGTGTATCGATCAATCGTGAGTGAACGTTTTTTTTTTCTTTTCGTTTTCATTTTTCACTTTTTTTTTTCATTTTTTTTTCTTCCATTGCTGTTTCTTTCCGAAGAATAAAAAGTGATTCAATGTATTTATTCTTTTGGTTCGTTTGCCGCATGACTATACTTTGCTTCATGCTCCACACTTTCGATTGGTATGGTTTTCATTTTGGTAGTCCTGCCATTTCATTGTTTTTTCCGCGTTTAATTTATTAAAGTCTTTAAATTTCGTGCACTGCATGAAATCATACACACATCCACAATCGAAACACAACACAGGTGACATGACAAGGAAATGTGACCGAATGACTGAATGAATAATCATTAACAGCAATAACCACGACAACAACAACAACAATTTTCAAATGACAAAAACAGAGAGAAGTCTTTTTTCTTTTTTTTCTTTTTTGTCTTTTCGTGTTCAATGTTCAAGTTTAAATATTAAAATAAAATATAAACTTGTTGGGCCTTGCATCAATGCATGAAAATAAAAGAATGAACCATCACGATTAATAGAATGAAACTCCAACACTCCAATTCGAACCGTGTAAATTCCGTGTTGTTCGTCGTCTCCAACTCTCTGTTCACCTTTTTGTTATTCTTGAGTAATTCCTTTTCGCTGCTGTTTTTCTTTTTTTTTTTAAGAAGAAAAAAATTCGAGCACACGGCCAAAGCGGAAAGAGAATAAAAAATGTACCGAACAACAAGAGCCGCACGTATCCGTCCAATTGAAAAACCATTCGAGCAACATTGATATAAATATTGTGACATATTTTAAGGCCCGGTTAATTTTACTACAATACGTTTTATTTATATGTCGTCTTTTTGATTTTGGCCAAAACAGTGTCCACCCGTCCGACCGTCTGTCTGTCTGTCTGTATAAATAAGCGAGTGAACGTATGCATATATGTTTTGTTTTTTCTTTTTTTTGATTTCACTAGGCGGATCGATTTTGATTGCTTTGCATGCATTATTCTTAGCACATTCGATTTTTCATAGCTTTTTTATTTGTGGCGTTTAGTTTTTGGTTTTTGTGTTCTCTCTATCTCTCTTCATTCGATTTGAATGTTTGAACGAATGAGATGAAAACAAGCGATTAAATTTAATACTGATTTAACAAAACGACGACCAACGTCCCTAAACGAAATGAACAATGTTTTGAGTTAATAAAATTTTATGGAATGTTCCGATTTTGAACTAACGCCATGAAACATAAAACATTCACGACAATTAAAAATTATTATTGTCGAAAAACTATATATATGTATAATAATAAGATAATTATTATTATTTTCAAAGTGGCCCAATGATTTTTTCGACTCCTGGTGCTCTGCGGAACTCTTTAATGGCATTGCTGAGAGCCTCTCAGCACCAGACTTTTATTATCGACTTTTTAACAACAATTGATGTGCAAAACTGGATGTATTTTTCTCGCAATAGTATTTCTCCACTTCGTTCATTCGCGAAGAAAAATTAATAATAAAAGTTAAATTTATTGAGATGCATCCATATTCACCGTTCACCGCACATCCACCATTCACATGATTAAATTAGGAAACATAAAATAATAATTTTGGAATTTGCGTTTTCATAAATTATAGTTTTGGCTCTTCAATTTTCAATTGTTCGGCTAAATTGGCTTAAGTAGCTCCTGTGAGTCGGAAAAATGAATGCATAATAATATTCATTCTTTTTCACTTTATCTGTACATTTACGAGTTTGTTTCGCGAAATCCAACACGAAACATCAGTTTCCCATGTTGCGATAGCAACAGATAATTTCAATTTGTCAAAAAGAAAAAACAAATCAAAGAAATATAAAACGGAAAATAAATAGATTGAAGAAAAAAAACTCAAGATGAAAATTACTGCTTCAGCAAGAGTGCTTAACTTATAAGTTTTTATCCAATAGCATATGCTCAGTGGCAACAAATCGACTCGAATAAAAAATTTAAGGAAAATAAAATTTTCCATTTGGAAATTCCGTGTCCGAAACAAACGAACCGGAATCGTGTGAGTGGATGGAATTTGATATAATAAACTTTCGTTGCAGCTCGTTGAAATTGGTTTCAGAATTTGGAATGTGAACACGATAGCATGGATTTGAATCATCCATTGCTAATGATTCAATTTTAGTTGGCTTTTCATTGTGTGTGTGTGTGTGTTTTTTCTCTTTTTCATTTGAAACAAAATTTAAAATCATATGATTTTAAGTACTCGTATCCCGTGCATCGGCAATTGGCACTTGAAATACTCAAACGACTTCAACGACCGAGGAAAAACAAAGAATCGTACCGAATGTTAATTCATTTATTCCTATTGCGTATAAGTATATTTAACAGCAAATTTCCAATCCAGTTTACACTGATCAAGCCAAAAAGTTTTAAAATTTACGTGTTTTTTTTTTTTTACAAAAGCGTTGAATTTTTAATGCAAACAAAATGTAATGAAGTGTACAAAAATGAAATGAAGTGAAGGAAATGCACAGTGTGCAGAATGAAATGCAAGTGGAGAATCGAACTATGGAGCTAATGCGTTGAGGAACGCGCTTCGAGATTTTGTGGCAAGCCAAACGAATGAAAAAATAAAAATTATACAGCCAGCAAAATGTGAAAAAATGAACTTATTGGGCGCAAACAGAACGAGAAAAAGAATGAGCCTGGCTAAAAAGATTGGAAATAGCAACGGATGAAAAACATACAAACTGGATGACAAAGAAGAAGACGATCAGAAGAGAAGAAAAAAACGAAAAAAATCACAATTCACAATATAATGAACGTGAACCTCCTTCGGAACATGATAATTTAAGGGAATTGATTAACAAGATTGCATGCGATACGTTGAATAGTTCAAATGAATCGGGGAATTGAATACCTTGTTTATAGTCGAAATACATATGAACGTTGAAAGAGCCAAATATGTTGAAAGTTGACTGTGCTTGATTCTGGAAGCAAACACATCAGTATACACGGTACACACACACACACACACACACACACATGTGAATTCATCTCGAATAAGGAGTTTCACATAACTGACTGCTGACTGCATATTTAAAAGGTAAACAGGCACTTTTGATACCATAAAAATAATATTGTGCATATTTTTCAATGAAGTGAGATGCTTGATTTCAACAGAACGAACAATGTTTCTTTCTTCTTTTTTTTCGTTGATGCCAGCGAATGTGATACCAATCGCGTAAAAACATGTATTAAATCCATTGGTATGATGGAAATGGATCAGTGCGTTAACTTGACACCCGTTCACTGTGTGTACCGTGTATCATGCATTTGGTGGATAAGTAGAACCATTTAATTTAACTATTTACACAAAGTTTTCTGTGAAAAAGAGAAGAAAAAAAACTACAGCATTTAATTCACCGATGCAATTTAATCGTTTTGCGGCTGTTGGCTGTGCTAGCACATCATTCGAAAAAAAAACATTTCGTGCATAAATAATACAATACTATGGATAGGTGAGACTTGAAAGTCAATTGAAATTACAAGCAAAAAAAAAACAAAATGAATCGTTAATTCATTCAAACGGTGAAACGAAGAAATTTGATCAGTGTACGAGTCGATCGAATGTAACGGCCGTTTACCATTAATATGGTTGGTAGTTGGTAGTTTGTGGTTGGTGAAACAAGTAATCAGTTAAACTGACATCAGCTATGCCATTTGTAAGGAATGGCTCATAATATGTATTACTCTTTTTTTTGTGAAATGAATATCTTTATGTTCGCCTACGAAAGATTTCTCTTTGGTTGAGAATTGGCGTTTGTTTGTTTTGGTACAATGGCTAAACTGCTGTGGTCAAACTGTATTGGGGGCA
>GL502395.1:980126-996194 GCA_000149185.1 Mayetiola destructor
TTTTACTTCGACTTCCCTTCAATCGTTCTTCACTTCAATCGTGTATTCTTATTTCGTACTTTTTTCGTTTGTTTCTTCAGTCTGATCTAAGTCATTGATGAATGCTATTAACGCATTCAGAGGCTCCAGTCTCTAGTCTTTTTTCAAATCTGTGCGCCATTTTTTTTATGTTGCGCCAAAATGATCGAAATCACGACTGACGACTGTCGAAAATTCAACTACAGACCTAAATCTTATTAAACAATTTGATGATGAAAAAAAAAAAGCTTGAGCAAATCAAGTGTTGATGTATTGGAGAATGTGCTCAATGTGTGTGGGCTGTGGTGACATCCAATTGAACAGAATCCTTGAATGAGGAATTGTTTTTTTTCTTTTTTCTCTTTTTCTTCATTTTAGAACTGATGCCATGCAGTCAGTTTTATTTCGGGTGATGGAAACACACAAATGAGAAAAGAATATTATATGTAGTAATAATGATTGCGAGCAGCTGGTTCGATTGATCGAAAATGAATATTAACAAATGGTAAGAAGAAGAAAATGCAAAAAAGCATCGCTGATGTTCGTTGGAATTTTTTTTTTGCTCTGCGCATTTTGTTGATTGATCTGGGGAATCAATGAGCCATTGAACAAATATGAAAAATTGAGAGCCTGTAGGGCAAATTATCTCTTTGGCCATCAAAACTTCTCGTTTTTTTCTTTCATTATTATTATTCATTTAATCATATCATGGGCCTGAAGACTTTTGCGCGTTGTGTTTTGTGTTTTGTGTTTTTCTTATACTGTTCGATGGAGTTTTTTTTTCTGCATTGTTGCCGTTGCTGTTGCTGTTTATGTGTTGATTATTGTTGTGTACACTGTGTACATTATTTATCTTGTTAACGATAACGATTATGCAATTATCGGCCAACTTCATTGCCCAAGAAATACGTACGACGTATGGTTCCGGCTTCGGGTTTAGCTTTAGCTCTGGTTGAGCTACTATGCAATTTATTTCAATGTGTATCTGGTTAGTGTACATTGGATACATTTGCCGGCGACGCTTACTGATTCACTTCGGTCAAACGATGGTTTCGATGGATTCTTGATTTTTTTTCTTTTTTTTCCGAATTTTTTTTTTTTTTCATTTGCATTTTAAATGCTTTTCCATGATATGCAACAAATTGTAGTAATTTACATGTAACCAAGCAATCATCACATCCTCATGCACATCATCGATACTCAGCCAGTCTCTTTCTCACTCTCTCTTTCTCTCGCTCTCTCTCTCTCGCTCTCTTTTGCTCTCTCCTTTTCTCTCTCTTTCTCTTGCATGGCAAAACTTCAAAAAAAAAAGAAAAAGCAGAAGAAAGAACATCAACATTCAGTTTCAGTGTGTTTCTATCATCATCTTGTTACTTGAAATGCAATGAAAATGATGATTTTTCTTTTTCTCATTTCATTTTTTTTATGCTTGCACACACTTAATATATTCTTCAATGTTCCACTCTTTCTTTTCTCTTCATGTTTAATGTTTCATGTTTTCATGTTTTCATGTTGACGAAAACTGTTCAACAAGAAAATAATATCGCTGACGGCAATAAGATAATTCAACAATGGCAAAGTTCTAAAATGGCAAAGTTCTAAAATGGCAAAGTTCTAAAATGGCAAAGTTCTAAAATGGCAAAGCCATTAACGAGCAAATTATGTCGAATGAGCAAAAACACAAACATTAATGCATTTTATCAAATTTATAACTGCATGAAATCGATTTTTATTGATGATTATACGTAGCACTTTTTTTTTTTTTTTTTGGTTTTTTTTCACTGAAATACTCGCTCAGCTCATTCCAACATTAAATATATTATACACATATAATTCGCCGTTCAACCGAAAATTATGCTTCTATAACAAATAACAAGATCATCTGTGGTGCGCCTATGCATGATCCATTCATTTAATGAAAGCATAAATTGAAATTGCTTTGAAGAGATTATATCGTTGATTGTTGTTGTTGTTATTTCCAGGCTAGGTTTCCATTGATCCGATGCAAATCAAAACAAACCATGGCAACCATTAACCACCAATGATGAATTTTTGTCGTTTTCATCTTCGATAATGAATGGCATTCAATTCTGTTCAACAGACAATTAAATTGCTAATTTCTAAATTGGCATTTGTTTGGGCATTTTGCATCATCTTTGAAACGAAAATCCAATTATCACGTTGCATATAATGGAGATGGCTTCAATCAATGTCAAATTGTCAGTTGCATGACAAATACCCCATTAAATAAAATCATTATATTATTATATTTCATATTTCTTATTTCATTCATTCGCAGCACACATTTGCTAGATACGGTTGGCTTGGTCCAAAAGAATGTGTCAATGCATTATTATTATCATCGAATGGGAACAATAATAATAACGGTTCATTTTAGAATCGCCTAAAACTATGAAAATGTCCGCGATCTACATGAAATTTACGGTCGCCTAAGACTTTGTCCTCTTTTGCCGTTGTTACGGTTGCAAATTGTTTTCGTTATACATTAATTGGTAATTACTGGAGTCTGGGAACGAGAAAATAATGATGATTTATGCATTGAGTTTTTTTTTATCATGGGTTTCCGTTAAAAGTTCCTTTCGGAAACGTCTTTATATTTTTAGTTTCGGAAGTAGAAAAAAAAACATTTGCCTCGAAATACTCGAAATAAATGTTCTTGTTAATGTCGTTATTTTATGAAATTTTAATGAACATAAAAATTAAGCATGTTAAATGTTTTGGTAATTCAATTCATTAGCAGGACGTATATTGATGGATGCGCTCGCTAGATACTGAGCTCTACTTATAAAAAATTAAGAGCAAAAAACATGCCTTACAATTTTTTGAATTCGGAAAGTTGAATTCATTGAAACTGTTGGGACATTTTGTGTGTGTTTGAAAGAGAGAGAGAGAGAGAGAGAGAGAGAGCAAATGCAGATCGTGACTCATTCCGCAATTTTTTAAATCAATAATTGGTTTTTCTTTCCTTTTTTTCTTCACTTAAACGCATTTGCTTGACCAATGAAATGAAATCAAGTACATGATAAATATTTAATTGCTTGTGAGACTTGAGACTTGAGACTTGGGACTAAAATATCATTTGTTTCCTTCTTTACAAACTTCAACCCCCTTTCGGAATGCTTTATTGCTTATGTTTCTGGTTTCTGGCATAAGATAATTTATTTAATAGTAATTAATTATTATTATTGTTGTGGTTCAACTGGACCAAATGTCATTCCAAAAATGTGTACCGATATCGTTAACGAGCTGTGCTAACCAAATTTTATATTTACCTGAAACAAAACCAGAAAAATAAACGAAATATTATAAATTATTCATAATTTGACAGTGGGAATTGTATTTTGATATGTTTGAATCTGTTCGGTATCATTAGTATTAAGAGAAACTTGGTGCGTGTTTTATATCTCTCTCTCCTGCTCTTCTTCTCCCGCGCTCTCTCCTTCGGTCTTTTTCTGTTTAATTCGTTAGTTCTTGTTTCTTCAGCTTGTTTGCATGTTTATTTTGATGATTTATGATAAGTAAAATATGTTTTCGTTTCTTATATTTATTTATGTGAATTATTGCTTGAAGTTACATTCTTTCCTTTCGTCTCTCTATATTACACAGGTCGAATAGAAGAAAGATTTACTGTTTTAGTTTGGAATTCAGTCAGTATTCAAATGAATCAGATCTCCCGTGTCTATTTCAAATGTAAAAATTATTCAATGTCGTCCTCATTTGCAAATGGTTTTATTCTCTGTTTTGGTGTTTTTTTTTTTTTGGCCCGAAGACAAGACACGACACGACAACGAACACACAGAAAAAAAAAAGATTCAAAACCAACATCATGTGTTTGTTGCACACTCAACGAAACTGGTTCAACAAATATATTTTTTTGATTTCGATGTTCGCTGTGAATGTAACATTGCACATTCATGACCAAGTGAACACCCTTACGAGGGAAAAAAACGATGTTAAATACCGACGGGCGGTAGAGCATCGTAAATTTTAACGGAAACGATGGGAGAAAAAACAATGTTCGTCGTAATAATTGATAACAAAATACACTAAATGTGTGCGCAGTGTGCATCGCATCAAAACCAACCAAAGCCACGAAACGGCACTTATTCATGCAGCATTTTGCTATTCAGAATTAAAAATTATTAAGTACATTAAAGACTAATCAAATCATTCGAAAAAATACTAGTATATTTTGATGCTGTGAGATGATGAATATTTGTTATTGGTGAAACATTAGTGAATTTGTAATTTTAATCAACATTTAACTGTTGATTTTGAATGCATATTTTGAACAACGTTTTTTTTAATCTGCCATTTCGTTTCGGATTAAAATTTAAAATTCTAATTTATTATTACGAACCAAAATAACAGTGCAATGGCAACATCAACAACCTGCTGATCACAACTGTCATGTTATCACCTGAGAAAAATTGACATCGAAACGATTTGCATTACATGCATTTTAATATTCACAAATAAATATGCGTTATATGTACATGTACACAATGTTCCTGCCGGTTCCCGTTGAGAGCGAACTGAGAGCTCGTATACAATTCCATTTTTGCCATCGTACGTTCTCGACGCTTCAATAACCATAAAAAAAAAAATTCAACAAATTTCCCATACTCCTTCTGGACATTGGACAACATGGATAACACTTTGAGCAATGTACAAACTGCATTCAGCTCTTGCACATTTTAACTTTAAGTTTTTATAAAAGCAACAATAATAATCGTAAATAATACAAAAAGAAAAAAAACAACAACAACAAATATTGATGCCAATTATCGTGGAACACCTTTTGAATGCAACGACACAAAATGCAAACATGAAGATGATTTGGATGCCTATAGCTGTGGCATATGCCATAAAAATTGGAAAAAATTCATTTTTATTAATCAAATCATCTTGATGGTGCAGTCAACGTGTCGATCCGAACATCGAATGCAAAAGGTTTATTTTATTATTTGCCTAGAAATGTGAACGGTGAATGTGTGCGGTGTGTATTTTTGGTTTGCAAAATGCAAATGATATTCAAGCATAAATAAGTTTTGATGTCGCCAAGGTGCGAACATATATGTGCATATGTGCATGTTACCACAGACAGGCAAAAAAAGAAGAAAAACAACAACAGAAAATTACAGATATAAACTTGAGAATTGCTCGTTTCCGTGGGTTATTTGTCCACTTTTGAAATTTTGTCTTGATCCATTTTTTCCGTATTGCCGATCTGTTCGTTTCATGCTTGTTTATTCAGTTTTGCCAATTTTTTTGTTTTGTTTTGTTATTTATTTGTATTTATTGTGGCCACAAATAATAAAATACTACTTGTGACAACCCACACCAATACATAAATATTTATTAAATATGTAGTACTTTCGAGTGTTACCAGACTATGTGGCCCACTACCGTGTATGACTTGATTCATTTATTTTTTCCGATTTTTTTTTTTTTTTTGTTTATCTTCATTTCCATGCATTCATGAATGTGTGAAATTAACACACAAAAAAATAGCAAATAACAAAAACAGCAAACATTATGCACAGATTCAGATTTAGGAAAAAGGGAATGATGAAGAGAGAGAGAGAGAGAAAGGGAGATTAGCGATTTGTAATCAAGCAAAGAATTTCATTTGAATAAATTCCTAACATCAAACTCGGCCAACAAATTGTGCGCAATTAAAACGATCACGATCGCACCATTCCAGATAAGAAATTTTATATTTCAAGTGTTTGCTGAATACTTGTGATTCATATACAAAAATAGAAAATCAGACGCCGAATGATTTCACCACGATTCGTTTGGAATTTGTGTGAGATGGTTTCATTTTTCTCTTCTGTTTCTGGGATCGAATGTAAAATTCTATTAGCATCGAGTGTCTCGATTCAAGACCCAGTAAATTCGATGGAGTGAAAAAACAAAATGCTGTTAGAAATGTGAAACTCTTTTTCGTTTCATTCAATTTGTAAATATAATTAAAATCATTACCAAGCATCGGCCTGTGAGCTGTGAGCCCAATTGACTTGAAATAAACATGAATTGCATTTTTTTTTTTTTTAAATTAAAAGACAAGACAACAACAACAAACGAATATCAACCAGTTTGAGTAACCAAGTCAAATGGAATGATTATCGTATTGTGTTAAATGTTAAATGAACTCTAAATGCACACACTCAATAAAATGAAATAAAATAAAATATACTAGGTTCCTTTCTACTCAAATTCAATTTGATTTGAAATTTTCGGCCAATGAATGTTTCTCAACCATTTTTGTTAACTTATTTTTATTTTTTTTTTTATTTTCTCTTTATTATTTCTCTTTCGACAGTTTATGCACATAAAATATGTTAACGTGCGCACATACTGACTTCTATTGAATAAACATTTAAATCAATTGGTTCAAAACCAATTCACACAGACTTAAATTACCGAATTTCAGTTTGTCTGTCGCTCTCTCTCTCTTTCTCTCTTCCGCGACGAGAATCATTTTCATCATTTGGTAAGCTGAGTTGAGCAGCCGTTTTCTTTTGATTAAATGAAAAATTACCGCTGAACCGAAGGGGGAAAAGAAAAGAGCTCTGTACACTGTACAAGTATATGTTCAGCTTGAAAAAAAAAATAAATATTGTATTAAATTATTATCAATCTGGAAATGTTGATTAAACGAGAATATCCATTCATGGGGCAGCCACTCACCATATTCACCATATGATGGCCCGTATGATTGTTGCGCGTTGCGCGTATATAATATTTACATTAACATCTCAATAAATGTGAATGTAATTCAATTCATATCTATTTGCGTTCATTTAAAATAATAAAAATCAAGAAAAATTCCAATATATTCAATTTGAATGCGTGGGCGACGCACACACACACAAAACATGCCAACATGCTTCATGCCACATGCCAAAAATTATAATATTTATTTTCTGTTGGATTTACGTCTTTCGTCTCTGGTCGTTCAGCATTCGGCGCTCATTTTCCATCTATTTATTTTCACACTTCAATTTAAAATTCCAATTTTTCAATTCATTTCATTCAGATTTCATTACGAAAATTCTCCAATGTCCAATTGAGAATTGAGAATTTCACATTTTTAATCCATTTGGCGCACACTTTCGAGACGCAATTGTTTCAAGTTTTTCTTAATCCAAATTGTGCTGGCAAACATGTGCTGACTACGAACAACTATTTATCATGGCATCCGCTCACCACACAAACAAAACAACATTGAAAATAAATACAATATCTAAATGAAAATGCATATTATTTGCTCCAAATTCTGAATTTTGAATTTTTCTGTATGAAAAATTTTAAAATTCATTTCATCATTTAAGCGCTTTGCATGTTCTGGCATTCCATTTAGAATTTGTTAAGTGCAAATTATTTTTGTTTTGAAGAAAAATAAAAAAAAAAAAAATTGGAAAAGAGCAAACGAAAAAAAAAGACAATCAACACTGTAATAAATTTAATAGACTTCTTGGAATCTAAATGCTCTTGTTTGGGCTGTGTGTCACTGCCGCCATCCACCATGCACAATGTACACACCTTTGAACAATGAAATAGTGCAATATTGTATAATTGTAATCATAAAAATGTTCATAAATGTTTATCGAGTCAAAGAAAATAGAAAACAAATTTTTTTTTTGTTTTGTTTAAATTTACAACAAACTATTGTTGTATGAATTAAGTGAAAAAAGGTACAACAACATAATCTAGAGCTTTGAGTTTCAAACGAAAGGAATGCCTTTTAAGCGTACCGCATTTATCACTTACTACTATAAACACCGTATATTATAATAGTGACGGTTAGGATTTAGGCGTCATTCAGCAAAATTCTATTATTATAAAATGTAATATTTCAATTTTGTTTGAATTTTTTTCGCGTCATTTTCGTATGTTTCGGTGTGTGAGTAATTTTTTCGCGCATTGTAGCGCGGGCGAGACAAAAATCCGATCATTGTGCATTGTTAAAGAGCCACAACACACAACATACACCATCATCCTACAGTCTAACTGTTTTAATGTTTCACAGTTCAAGAGTATTGTTATTTCTGGCGAGGCTTTTTCTCTTAACATTTCCCTTCTATTCCAGAATTATGATGCATGTGGCACAACGAGACACATTATCATTCCTTAAAAATAACAATAAAATGAAATTGTACTGGCATTGATGGTGTGTGTGCATAGTGCATAGTGTACAGTGTATACCGCGGTATTTTTGTATGTGTCGGGAGTTTTGGTTTCGGTGTCGGTATTAATGTGATCTTTTAAATTTAATATTCTCATTCATAATGTACATGCACAATGTGTGCCCAAAGTGACACCGTCTCTATGTGCATATAAATATGCCATACAGCACCATGAAACATGGAACCTGATGAAACAATCGAAACGGTCGGGCGAAATTTATATGAATTGCACTTATTGTTTTATTTTCCACTCTGTTCGAGAGTTTCCTATCTATCAGTTTGTTTGCATGACGTTGTTGCTATTTTTTCTTTCATCTTTCTCCCCGTACACCAGTTTAATTTTCAGGCATTTCATCCTTCCAGCTGCCGATACATTATTATTTACAGACACATTACTATCCTATTGCCTCTGACATAAGCTAACACCATTTTTTGCGGTTGCTTTGCTGCTGTCTGTGGCAATGGTGGCCGTTTGTTTTTGTTTTTTTTTCTTCATATATATATTAATGCTTCTCGCGCTCTTTTTTATGCTGTCAATAAATAGAAAAAGTGGAGAGACGAAAAAAAAAAATACCGTCGAAATGCAAATACAGAAGGCGAAGATAATGTAAATTTATATTTTATAAAATATACAGTTTTTGTGTGCACAACATACACAAATACCACACATCGTTTTCATTTCCCAACATCTCCCAACACGCCAAATACAAATACTTTTGTTCAGTTTGTCGCTTTTGCTTTTTTTTCCCCTCATTTTATCTTCTTATCGGACGCAATAAACACAATGTACGCACGCGAAAGAAAATGAACACCGTAACGCAGAAACACAGACAAACGGTGACAGTCTGTGTGACAAGCGACATCGGAAAAATGGTAAGTATTATCAAGCGGGAGCCAGGAAGAAGACATGGACAAACAAACAAAAATGTCACAATGAAAAGAGAGAAGAAAAAGGAAAGAAGTTTAATTACATTATAATTTGAATTACAATATCCCTTACTCTCTCTCTCTCTCGCTCTCTATGTCAGCACATAGAATATATATTGCCGAATGAATGAAAACATGAAAAATGGGATGCGACTTAATTCAATATTTGTTGATCGTAACACAATTGTCGCTCTTTGTACGAATATGAAATGCGAAGATATTTTGGGCGTTAAAAATTTCTTTTCGGAAGAATTTCTTTTTTTTTTGTTTTTTTTTTCATTATTATTTACCATCAACAACGGAAAGTGATTAGTCGAACGTTTGATTGTTTTTGGAATTATTTTAGCGGCTCATATACCGATCGACCTTTGGCATTTGGGGTATGGTCTAAATATCATAACGTATGGGTCATTGATGAATGGTTTAATTCCATTCAATTGTTCGTTAACGTTTCATGGAATGGACATCGCAAACAACAACAACAACAACAATCAAAATAAAACACCGAAGATCTCTTTTTAAAGGCAGGTAATTAAATTTTATATTACATTCAGTTGGGTGAAACTCTCACAATTGAATTGACTGAGCTTTAACAACTCTCGCAAGAAATTTACAGTTTTCTTTGGAAATAAACATTAACATAAACACACACACACGAAAAAAACAACAATTATAACATCAACAATTGCAATACAATTCTACAGCATCGAAACGTTTTCATGGATTTGTTGTTTTTTTGTTGTTGTCTACAATTGAATATGTGTGCATAAGACGCATCAACAGGAAAACTAATGTGTTAACTGAAGAACCGAAACACCAAAACGTATTCGACCAAAACAATATGACTTTTCAATGCACAAATAAACAAAGGCCTTTTTATATATTGGCACATAAAACGTTTACTTTCTGTATCCCTCCGTGTTAGCAATTCACGTACAAAAACGTGAACAAACATAAAGATATCTGATACAATTACCCACATAAAACTTCATTCAATTTCATTCGTTTGGTTTTTTACTTTTTTCTTTTTCATTCCTTCACGTTTCGTTTTCAAAATCGACATTGAAAACGGAAAAACTCGCATCGATCATTTGTCGTAATATATTTGTGATCGCCCTAGGTTATCCTCGTTAGGCAAAAAAAAAAAAAAAAATCAATAGATTGATTACTATTTTTCAGAATCGATTGAATTACGGAGAAAATTAAAAACGTGCCACTTGAACGAAAAGCAATTGCCCATGCAAACGGAATTTTTTGGTTTTTATTTTTATCAGAATTATTCGGGCATTCATCGAAAACGATCAAAAATAAAATCGAAAAAAAAAATTCTTTCACAAATTTGTGTGCACTACTACAGTACTCGTTATACGGGCCAAATACAATGTCAATGAATTTTATTGTTTGAAATTTTATTTTCCAGTTTTCTTGTGGTCGTACAGCTCATTTGATTCCTGTCATTATTAGATGTAAATATAATTTTTTTTTATTTTATTATTATCGCCTTTCGTATTTGGTATTTTATGTGTTCACTCAGCATGACAATCTCAAATGGAATGAAAGATTACGGCCAATTTGAGTCGGCCACTATATGAATATGAAAATATAATACAATTCAACAAGAGGCCCATTGAGCCCATTGAGCCCATTGAGCTCATGAGGCGATCAGCCATTATAAGACGGTGTGCATGGTGCACGGTGCATGAATACATGAAACAAAACAAAAAATTGAAAATGGAGAAACAAAAGAAAAAAAAATGATAAAATGTATGAGTGAAATTGGTTATGGTTTAATGGAAGATGGTTATGCTTTAATTTATTGGTTGAGGAAGGCTAACATAAGAATGGTCTGGTTGACATACAAAAGAGAGGTGTAGAGAGATTTGAATGAATAGAATGGTGAACGCAACATAACACCAATGTGGATCGAATCGAATCGGATCGATCGGCCACTGACACAAAAATCGATTCGAGAAACAAACTTAAAACAAGAAGAGAAAGCGAGAGAGAGAGAGAGAGAGAGATAGAGGGAAGGCAGAATGAATATTGGATTCTTTTCAACGTCGTTCTCCGTTTTCTAGAGTCTCAAAATTAGGCGTCATCATTTGCGTTTAATCAACTCGAAATTTTGCCAAAACCAGGAGATATTTAATCTATGACCACGCTTTTTGAAGCGTGCTCCAGAAATAGGAGCAACGACAATGCAAACAACACCAACAACAACGCCAACAACAACAACAATATATCGAATTCAATACGGGTCTTCGAAATTTGAACGCTAGTTGTTTTTCACTTTTATTCCCTTTATTTCGCCTTTGTTCCATGACAAGGTACAAATGAAGGAAAAACAAAAATGAAAAACGAACCAAAACAAACTCAAATACAAACATACGTGTATATTGGATAGATTGCATATTAGGTATTGGGTATTTGATATCGGTAACCAGTATCTAAAAAATGCAGCTTCAGGTGAGATCGTGCATTTTTCGGAATCACTGTGTTTGCCGTTTAAATGATGTTGCACCAAATCGGATCGAACCGATCTAGGTATCGGAACAGTATACAAAGCTACCTTCTGCTATATGTTTTGTTTTTTTTCTTTTTTCCATTCTTTATGATTTCATTTGATAATTTAATGCTTCCAGATTTGCTGTTTATAGCCGAATGTGCAAGTTACACAATTCAGAACAAGACAAACGTGCACGCGAATACTTTGTCAAAGCCAACCACTTTGGGTTGACACGCAGAAAAATACAGAAAAAAAAATGAGAGAGAGAGAGAGAGAGAGAGAGAGAGAGACAGAGAGTCATTGCATTTTGTTTGTTAGGCGCATACAGAAAATTGGTTATTTTATTTATTTATTTATTTTTTATTTTGTCGCCCAACCTTTTTTGTCTTGCACATTTAATTTTAATGGCAACGAATATAAAAATTATCGCTTCATTCATCTACGACAACAAAGCGAAGCAAAATTTCATTTTCTTTAGCTCATCGCTTATATTTTAAAATTTATCTAGAGTCTGTCACTTGGTCCTAAACTCTGGATCATCATCATTCTATTCGAATGGATTTGTAAATGTGGCGCATGATTTTTTTTATTTATTTTATATGATTTCATCAACATTTAACGTATTCCCTGTCCTGTGGGCTCAGTTCCAAACTTGATGTCAATGTTTTGGTATGTGCATGTGTACGATTGGATTACCGCTGTGCAACCAGTATATATTTTTTCTTTTCTTTTTTTCATAGTCAGTCGCTTTCTACCACCATAAATTGCAAATGTTTTTTTATCTGCTCGAAAAACGAATAAGTTTCAGTTGATGGCGTTCACCGATCGACGGTTGATATATTTAACCATTTTTTCAACAAATTTTTCGATATCCAAAACCATATTATAAATTATAAAATCTCCTGTATCTGTGTGTGTGTGTGTGCGTATGTTTTTGTTTGTTTTCATTGCATAAAGGCCATTAATTAAAATAAATATTTGTTAATTAAATTCTTATGACCAATCAGATCAAGCGCAATGCCCGTTAAATACCATTTATGCTCATATCTAAGGCGTGCACACGCAAAAACGATCCAAACCAAACGAAGCAACCAAAAACATCATGCAGAAGATGGAATGAAATCAAGAAAAAGAAGAAGAAGAAGTTGAAAAGAACTCGAAAAAGACAAAATAAATATGAGCAAAATCGAACGAAAAAGAGCAACAACAACCAACGAACAAACAAGATTCGGATAATTTATGGATTTCTTTCATTTTTTTCCAATTTTTTTTTTTTTTGAAATCAAGATGAATTCACATAGAACAGCACAAGCAACATTCCAAAATGTTAATCAAATCAGAAATGAATAAAGAACAGCTTCAATCATCATATTGAGATCGCACATTTGCGGTCAAACCATTTCGGGATCGAAATTCATGCATGCCAATGATTTAATGCCAGTTTATTTCATTACAATTTGAGTGGTTCGGTTTGTTTGCTTTATTATTTATTTATTTATTTAATTTTTTTTTTTTGATTTTTCCTTTTTTCTGGGTTTTTATATTCGTCATCATGTATCATTTGGCCAGTGAATAAGTAGAATTTGTGTGAGAGAGAGAGAGAACTTGTTATATATATTTTCATTTTCTATTGCATCGAAATGGTTCCCCAGTTGACGAAAATCATTGCCGATTTCGTCGTTTCGTTCAAATGTCCAATGTTCAAAAATGCATTTCCTAGATATTTTCCAAATCTTATACATCTATCATTTCAATTTATTGGTTCGAACTGGAAAAATACAACGATTTCCAAGATGCTGTGCTTTTGTTGGCGGCTCATAATTGATTTATTCAAAAAGATTTGTATTTTTGTAACCAAAAGTCGATTTATCGATTGATTTTCGATTTCAGATGATAACAAAAACATACAAAACAAACGCAACAAAAAGCCCCAAACAACTATGAAACCAATTATTCGGAGCTCTGTTATGTTCTGAATGAAAGATAAGAAATGGTGCAAGACTCCATGGAGCGACCAAAAGAGCAGTTTTCTTGGAAATTCTCATCTTTGTATGAGCATTCAGCATTCAAACTATGAAAAATGGGAATTCATAACAAATGGAAAAAATTGAAACGAACCAAACTTAAGGGAAGAAGAAGAGGAAAAAGTAGAAGGAGAAAAAATATCCACAAAAATGGTAAAACAAACACAAATTCCAATCAATTTGTGATCTACCTTTCGTTTCAGAACTTCGAACGGTTTTCATTTGTGTGTGTGTGTGTTTCTTTTTCTTCTGCATTCTTGGATTTTGGTTTTTTTCTATCTTCTTCGGTCTCTTTAGCCAAACATATCCAACGAATGTTTTTTCTGTGTGCTTTTTTTTTGACAGTCAATTTTCAAATTTAAACATCTGTTTCTTCGATAATAATTATTATTTATTTACCTTGAGTTTGACGATTTCTTTCTTCTGAAAATTCCCGACGAACGTTAATTTAACAAGCCGAGCATAAACAAATCGCGTTTCGGATTTTGGTTGGATTTTTCTTTTTCTTTTTTTCCGTTCCTTTCCTTTATTTTCGTTCTATTCGAAACGCTATTTTTTGATCGTATTTTTGGGCTACTTTTTTTCGTTTTTTTGTTGAGTTCGTTTTATTATATTTAGTTTGTTTTATTTCGGTGATCGATCAACGCAGAAAAGCAATATTCATTTTGACTACGAAATGAATACGAACGGCATTCGATATTTGAATCGCAAATTAATTTTTATCTTTTACTGTTTGTACATTGTGTGTATGTATAAAAAATGTAAACATTCATCATGAACAACAAAAAAAAACGCATTCAATTTCAAATTGTGATTCCATCACTTGAATGGCAGGAGGTATTCGTATATTCAAATTTTGCACACATTTGTTTATGTTCTTCTTTTTTTTTCTTGTATTTCATTATTAATTTTTTTTACGCTTGAAAATCACAAATCACATATTGAATCCACCAATTCAGCAGTACTATTTGTTTCACTGTTGGCTAATGCTATTGCTTACTGCTGATGCCTGAACCGATCGGCATCGACGATCATATTTGTTTAATTTTTCATTACATTTTTAATGGATTTTTAGTCTGAACATGTGTTGCCAACATACGCACACTCCATACACAACACTCAACCTGATTATTTCGATGGTTCCCTTTCGATTTTGTACGAAACGAAAGAAAAAAGAAAAAAATGTTTTTATTTTGAATGCATTTGCCGTTTCTGTTAATATATTACTCAGAATTTTTGTCGAACCCGGAAATAAGTAACATCAAAACATTTCGTCACATTTAAATTGGTTCTCATCGATCTTTTTCGCCCCAACTACACACAATGACGCAACTAACGACACTCGATTTTCGGTGGCAAATGGATTTTTTTTTCCATCGAATTGCAAATGATCGAATATCGACGAAGAAAATCAAAAAAAATGGAAAAAAAATCGTATTGTCGCAATAAATAAATTATTCGAAGACACAGAATTTTACACACTTCTATATCTCTCACGGTCAAAAATCAACTGAATTTTATGTTTCTCATTTTACTTGACTTTACCGCACAACATACATCGATTCAGTCTGTGTTTTATTTTTTGTGTATTTATTTTACGTTTCCTTTTGCTGCTTGTTCGTTTTTGTTTTGTTGCCTATTCCGTTCATCAACTAAACCTATGGATGCACAGTAGAACAGTCTCATCGTGCACATATACATTCAATGTTGATACACAACGATGATATCTCTGAATAATATGGAATACAAAATACAGCCGAATTACGAATTCAGTGAATGCGAATGGTTGTCGGTGTCAAAACCAGGGAAAGCCAGTGTCTATAAAATATATGTGTGCATTCGTGTGTGTATGTGTATTTGTGTATAACACACATCACATCCCAAAATGCAGAAAGCCGATACATGATACATGGTACACAATTTAAAACGCACATCATGCACTAAAGAACAACATACTACACGCATACACAGGGTGTTCCATGTGAACCTGCTTCGCGCCAATCCAAAATTTAACGGTAGTACGTAAAGGACATAACTATACTACTTTCAACCATCATCACATTCTTAAATCATTTCTTTTTCAGATTTATTTTTGTTTGTTTTTTTTTTTTTTGTTCAGTACGACCCAAAAAATGGACAATCTTGAATGCGTATTTAATTTCCACTTTGAAACGATGATACATATTGGACTCTGTTTGCATGGCACTCCATACTACATACACCAAAAAAAAACCTTATTTTTCCTTCCATTTGAAATTGTTCATTACAAAAACCAACACCGTATGCAACATTTTAATATTGAAACTCTCTCTTCTCTCTCTTTTCTCTCTCTCTCTCTCTCTCTCTCTCTCTCTCTCTCTCTCTCTCTCTCTACTCT
>GL502395.1:1000930-1026330 GCA_000149185.1 Mayetiola destructor
GTAGATATTTTCATCGGAAATAGTTATTCAAAATGTTGTTTAACACACATCATTCTGTCGCTGAACCCCAAAAAAAAAAAAAATTTGCTCGAATTTTAATCGTTTTGTGTGAGCCAAAGAGAGACGAAACCAAACAAAAGAATGAATAAATTTTAAATCAATTTTACATGTTACATGTCAGAAAAGGTTCCTCAATCACCGGATTCACAAGATGTTCAAATGTTCATTTTTGACAATTAAAAAAAGAAAACTATTGAAAACAACGAACATTTGACACATGTCCGTCTCAACAACTCTCACTTGTTTCTTGATGTCTCATAATAATAATAATAATATGAAATAATTTTTTTTTATTCTCTTTCTCGTATTTCGTTGGCCTTTTTCGTTTCAACTACATAGTATGTCCCATGTAAATTGCGAATAAAAGGATGACCGAAATGGAATGGGAAATATTACACAGTTATTTATATGCAAAATGTTTATCCGGCAATTTGATTAACCACATTCCGTTGGTTTGGTTTAAGCTTCAATGCTTACTCAAAAAAAGTGAAATGTGAAAAACCAATTGATCAAAAAATGCTGAAAAATACGCGAAAAAAATCCCATTTAGGATTGTACAAAAGCAATAATGTAATTGTAGTTCTCTACATTCTGGCACCAACCGACGTGTTTGTTCTCGTTTTTTTTTTCATAAACGCTCTTCAAATGTGATATCATAGTCATTTTGGATTTTCCAATGCATCTTAAATATTAACAGTTATTGCCTCTAAGAAATCATTTTTTTTTTTTTGCTATAGTCATTGTTGAGTTTCATGTGTCGTGGTTTTTGTGTTGTGCCTTGTTTAAGTTCGGTTGTTGTGTTCGTTAGCTGAAGTTTTCTCATGTTGGTTGGCAAAGTTAGATTATTATTGTTATAATTATTGGTGTGTAAGGGGCACAAGGCAAACAAAAAAAAACACACACTAACAACTTTGCATTGATATCAAGAAGTGGCAAAAGGGCATGGTGTCTGTATGCTGTACGTGTGACTATGACTATAAGGCAGCAAATTGGAGAATATTTTGTCTTTTTAAACTTTAAATCGATTCAAGACAACAATAACAACAAAAAAACGAACTACAATTGCTGTAGTCATCTGAAAAAGCAATTTTATCCGAAACTTTTTCTATTTACAAAGATGCGCATGTGACGCAGTTGTACAGTAATACAGCCATTTCTTAATTATTCATCAATTGTTTTGTTTTGTTTTGTTTAACAAAAAAAAAATCAGAAACTTCTTGTTCATTTTGTTCTCTTTTTTTCACTGTTTTGGATATGATTGATGCGATCATTATCGATCCATGTCAGGGGCCCTTCTCTAGCCAACAAAATGAAGGGAGAAAAAACGGTCTGCATACAATGGGAAGTTGAATCATTTAGCTTTGCAGTTCCTAATGAAGAGAATCCAAAACTCCAACCGACCAAAGATTCATCGCATGTTTTGTAGTAACCAAATCCATTTGAAGTGATTTTAGTATTTGAAATAGCTAAATCCTTTCATTTCTCATGCATTTTATTAAGGACTTGGCTTCCATCAATCTTCTAACACGAAGTCTCTGTTTTTTCATTATCAAGCTTTAAAATCGTGAAATGTTTGTTTGTTTGGTTGTTCCAGACTTAACTCATCATGCATGCGTAGCTAAAGCATTGAAATTTTTGACAAAATATTTATTTTTCATGGGGATTAAAATAATAATCAGATTGGTGAATTCGTTATTCGTTTAAGCGAATAAAATTTCGATTCGATTGCGAGAAATAATGGCTTTGGTAAATGTTTGGTTTTCAGAGATTCAATGCATCAACACGCGTGTATACATTTCAGCATTATCCACTAATTGCGATGACAGTTTTTTTTTCAGCCATTTCGAAAACAAAATGACACAATTGAATTTTCCATCACGGATATAAACGAAGCGAATTCTATTACAGAATTTCAAACTGTTCATTTCAGTGTTCATGAGGCGATTTCGTATTATTTTTTTTTCAACGAAGCGATAAACAACGTTCAAAACACTAGAATACTCTTGCTTTGACTTCCAAATTAATACATTTTAATGCAGATATACATACATATATTATATTTCTATTAATATGAAATTGAATAACAAAAACGAGCTATTGCTCGTTGAGCGATAAATTATACAAAATCGGTCAACGAATAGCCTGTTGTTCGTTCTGTTCATGTACTCGCCGAATACAGTTTTCTCTGGAGGTCGAAAAATTGAGTAATGGATATTTTAGAAATTTAGGCATGAGAACATAAAATTACTCTTGATGTCCATTGGGTCATTGGTCATTGGCCATGGTATCAAACGGGAAAGAATCGATCTCAATATCGGATTGCAAAATTAAATATAAATAAATATGCGGCCATACATGTGTCATCCGTACAAACATACATTAGATTCAAAATAAAACATGGATTTGAACCAAATGTTCAACAAGGGAATATTTTCTGTGTTTTTTTTTTCTGCTTCTTCCGTATATTTTTTTTTTTATTCACATTTTGACTATATTGTAGGCGCGGCATCCAACGTGCGATTTGTTCTGTCACAACAACAAATAATTAATATGTAACGTGTGCTTGCCATTTGGCAGCTACACCCTTCCCTCTGCCCATCTTCAAATCAATTTTTTTCTGCCATGCATAGAGAATGGACAAAATGTTAAGCTAAAATTGAAACGATGACCTGTTGGCCGGTGTCCAGTGTGCTAATGGGTCACTGTAGACTTTAAGCTTTTCAGTTTAAACAATAAAATGAAAGCAAGTTGACAAATTGTGACATTCTTTAGTCGCTTGTTTTTTTGGCGTAATTTTACGGATGAATTATCATTTTGGAATATTATTTTCATGCAATACAAAGAGAATTTCGGATGTATTGGTCATCCTGTGACCCCTTGAAACAAACATGCTGAAATATGTGTTAATTTTTGAATGTCCTTTGTATTCGTATGCTGCTAATTTTTACCTATTTTAATAATAATTCATTTCGCGCGCCTTTTTTTTTTGTTTTTTTGTTCGTGCAACATTCGCTTTTGGGACTGCTTTCCGATGATATTGAACAAAATGAAAATTAAAAACAAAATTAGAAAGCGCACCAGGAACCAGCAAACAGCATAAATATACTAAACTACTTCATCATCGAGCTTATTTTTTCACAACTCCGTTGACAACTTTCGATTCCGCAGAGGGTTTTGCGTTTTAGCAATAAGCGAATTAAATTACATGAAAAACATCATAATCTGGTCATCAGCAGTATAAAATGCTTTGATCCGATGAAAATTTGGCATTCATTTGTAAGCTTTTGATCTGAGTTCATCGTTTGACACAATAAATTTTCCTGTTTAGAATTTCCAACGAGCCAAATATCGCCCATTAGGCCAAAGAAAAACATATTGGAAAAATTTGGTTCTGAGTGATTTTTTTGTTTTTTGTTTTTTTTTTCAAAACGAAATTATAATACTAAAACTGTGAATGGATTTGGGTGTTTGACAAGCATTCAGAACAATTTAATATGAGCACACGAAGAAAGGAATGGTAAGTGTTTCAAGCGAAATGGTAAAAATAACAATGGAAATCGTTGCGTAGTCTATTGTTATATAGTTTTGTGTTAAATAAATCTGGTGATTTTTTTGTTTTCGGAATATTAGTGGAAAGGATTTTGACTCAATGTCATGTGAAGATCCGGAAGTAACCTTACGAAAAAAGATCAAATATGGAAATCGAATTCAGGTCGGTTCAGGTCTCGTGCAATTTTATTATTATCAGAGCTGGCATAAATGATGAATAACAATAATTGTGTGTCTTACGTTGCAGGCATTTTGGGCTCTTTTTATGGAATTTTGTAAAGAGAGTTCAATTCATGGTGTTCGATATTTTGCAGAGCATAAGCGTCATTGGATTGAAAGGTGAGGAATTATTTTCACACCAAATTCAAAATGAACTGCAATAATTAAAATTAAAAAAAAAAAAAATACATGAAAAATTGCTCCAGAATCTGGTGGGTCATTGCATTCGGAATTTCGTTAGTTTTGTGCGGCTTTTTGATCCATAATGTTTGGATCAAATGGGATCAAAGTCCAGTAATTGTAAGCTTTGCTGAAAAAACAACACCAGTTTTTTCTATCCCATTTCCGGCAATCACCATATGCCCAGAAACCAAAACATATGTGAGACTATTCAATTTCACTGAAATGTATCACGTGGTGGATGGACAGAAAAAGCCGCCATATAATGCATCCGAAGATGAGTAAGTTTTGACCCATTGTGGCTACTGAAAAAAGAAAAAAATAATCTCGAATCAAAAAGTTCAATTGAAAAATGTTTCTTTTCTTCTTTTTTTTCTTCTACTGTGTAGCATAAAAAACATGGAAGTTATAAGCCATCTGTGCGAGGCACATTTGACTGAAGGTTGTGAATTGGGCACAAATTTTACAGATTCATCCATTTTCGATACAATTCATGAGCTTGCACCTAATTTCAATGACACAATGTTTTTCTGCAAATGGCGAAATACATTCAAATTATGCCAAGATATCGGTTTTCAACCGATTTTAACCGAAGAAGGCGTTTGCTATACATTCAATGCTCTCAATTCCGAGGATATTTACACTGATGAGTAGGACATTCGTTTTTGCGAGCAAAAAAAAAAACAAACAAAATTCATACATCACGTTTGTTTGTTTTTTTTTCTTTCTTTTGCTTCTAATTTTCGCTTAGGATGGCGCCCGAAATGATGAGCGTAAGCGGTAATCCGAATGCAACACATTGGGACTTAGAAAATGGTTACCGAAATGATGATAACACTACCGAAACATATCCGTATCGTGTATTTGGTGCCGGTGCTCGTGTTGGATTCTTTGCCCTATTGCGTTTATACGAAACGGATTTGGATTATGTGTGCCGTGGTCCAGTACAAGGATTCAAAATTCTTTTACATACACCGGGCGAGGTGCCGCAAGTATCAAAACATTATTTCCGGGTTCCATTATTGCAGGAAGTATTAGTTTCCGTTAAACCAAATATGATAACCACATCGGAAGGCTTAAGACATTATGAACCGAATCGTCGTCAATGCTATTTCAATTCAGAACGTGATCTACGCTTTTTCAAAGTGTATACACAACGAAATTGTGAATTGGAATGTTTATCCAATCATACGCTTAAAGAATGTGGTTGCGTCAAATTTTCCATGCCAAGTATGTGTCCAATTCGTAGAATTTGTGATTTGTAATTATTATTATGAATTTAAAAAAATTGTAATTATTATTATGAATTAAAAAAAAACAAAAAAAAAATCGCAGGAGATCGAAATACGCCAGTCTGTGGTACGGCCAAATTACAGTGCTACAATAAAGCCGAAGATGAACTACTCAAAAGTGATTTTCTTGAAGGTTTAACAAAACCAGAAAACGCTCATAAAGGATGCAATTGTTTGCCAGCCTGCACATCAATCACTTATGATGCCGAAATTTCACAGGCAAAATTCGATTGGAGAAGCTTGTTTACGGCATATAAAAATCCAATTGATGAATTTCCTGGGTAATCTTTCTACATATTTTCGTCAATTTAATTTTTTGAAAAAAAAAATAATAATTTCTTTCGTTTTTATTCTTTTATTTTTTGATTTGTATTTTATAGAATGAACCCGGCTCGTTTGTCGATTTTCTTCAAAGAGACACAATTTATAACATCGAAACGATCCGAATTATATGGTCCAACTGATTTTCTTGCCAACTGTGGAGGCTTATTGGGTCTATTTATGGGTGTTTCAGTGTTGAGCATAGTCGAAATCATTTATTATTGGACACTTCGATTGTGTTGCACACTTCGCATTCGTCGACGTGCAAAAAGACGCAATATGATCGCTCCTGCCGAGCAACAAAACAATCAACCCGGATTTATCGTTGAAACAAATGATAAAAAAGATCATCAACCATAAATCTGTTTCTGATCAGCTTTGAAAATTTGTCGTTAATTTTTTTTTTTCATTAAAATAGTTATTCAGATGATTTTTCAGCACCATTAGCCCAGGCATCACGCATCGCAGTGTAACAAGCTGGATTGAATACCCATTGCCCATAGCCATGAGAGAGTATACCTGCGAGGAGGCATTGAAGATCGATTTTAGTCACTAACCATTCACTTTGAATTCGATTCTTTTTATTTTTTTTAAATAAAAAAGTTTTCGGATTCTCAAGTAACAAAAAAAAATAAAGTTAATTAAGCTTTATTAACCAAAATTTCAACGAAATACTGTGAAATAATTTCTCATATTGTTATTGCCAATACTGACGAATCGAACAGGAATGCCTTATAAATGGCCTATAAATTTTCGTAAATCATTTTGTAATAATTTCGATAAACAACAGAAAAAAAAAATCCAATAAATCATTTGTCATTTGTGTTTTCCTGATTGTTTTTAGTGCAACAATTCTTTGGTGTGTTATTCAATCGGTAACTTGGCATGTTTATCATTTTTTTTATGGTAAACTACATGCAGTTCTACGCCTTTCGCATCTACTTCTCGGTTCGATGTCAGTGTATCAAGTAGGCTGTAGGCTATAGGCCCTATATACCCTAACGAATGATATATATATATTTTTTTTAATTGGAATCAAGCGAACTGCGTATCGATTATTACAAAAATACACACATTTCTCGATTTCGACGATCAATAGATAATTTGAATTTACATCGACTTTCGAAACAAAATTACTTTTTTTATTCCCTTTTTTTCTGTTCAGGAAACATTTTCTATTGTTTGGTATTTGCAATTCGCATTGCATTCAATAGAAATGTCGATTACTGTATGCAATTTCTATTATTGGCTCGATGTCATTGTCGCCTATTTAATTTAATAGAAAAATCGTCTAATGAACTAATGGGCAACACAATACGACAAACTAACGACAACAAACACTTTGCCATTCATTGTCTCCCACGAATTCGATCCTTCTATGGACAGTTAAATATTCGATTCGGCTAATTGCCGTAATTTATTTTATTTTAATTCTACAAATAGACCAAACGGCAATGCATTCAATCGCTTCGAATTTGAAAAAGAAAGAAAAAACGAATTAGTATAAATTGAATGAGAATGCCGTTATCAGTTTCATTTGTGCTAATCGATTCGAAGTGAAGACTTCGGTTGGTGAAATTTTTTATTAAAAAGGATTTCGCTTTCAAATTCAATCGAATTTTCAGTTTTCATCCCGTCTAAGGTTAGTAATATATCATTTGTGATGTCAATGGATTCTTAGTATTCAACAAGAAGTGTTCAATCTATTTATAATAATAATAATAAGATTTGGTTTCTGAATGCTGATTTTTTAGAATGATTTGGAAAATCTGAAAGAAAAATTCCATTTCCGATTATTACGTAATCTTTAATAGACACAAGAGTTCTTGTTCAATCTAATTAATCAATTCAATGATTGAACAAAGAGTTTTTCGATTTTAATTTTTCTCAAAAAAAAAAAGAAAGACGAAGAGTCGACAATAAACTACACGTTTACGACATAATATTTCCCATTTGAAGTTTCGTTGCAAAATCGTGAACTTATATTCGTTGCCTGAACACAGATGTCAATTATTTAATTTGAAATTTGATCGATTCTAATGGATTCGTGGAAATTGTTCGAAATGAAAATACAATTTTTGTTTTCATGATAAGATAAAATGATAGCAAAATAATAATAAAACTTGAATTGATTAGAATGCAAATTATTTCGGTTATTATTGACTCTTTTCGATAGGGAAAATTTCAATATGTTCTTCTTTTCATTTTTTTTATTATCGCATTTATTCAGGTGCACAAAAAAAAAAATTAAAAAATGTGTGATGATGATGCAGGAGGACTTGTGCTCGACAATGGATCGGGTATGTGCAAAGCAGGTTTTGCCGGTGATGATGCACCACGTGCTGTATTTCCATCGATTGTGGGCCGGCCAAGACATCAAGGCGTTATGGTCGGTATGGGCCAAAAAGATTGCTATGTCGGTGATGAGGCCCAAAGTAAACGGGGTATTTTAACATTAAAATATCCAATTGAGCATGGAATCATTACGAATTGGGATGATATGGAAAAAATTTGGCATCACACATTCTATAATGAATTACGTGTTGCACCAGAAGAGCATCCGGTATTGTTAACCGAAGCACCATTAAATCCAAAAGCAAATCGAGAAAAAATGACACAAATTATGTTCGAAACATTTAGTTCACCGGCCGTTTATGTGGCCATTCAGGCAGTGCTATCATTGTATGCATCCGGTCGTACAACTGGCATTGTATTGGATTCTGGTGATGGTGTATCGCATACGGTTCCAATTTTTGAAGGTTATGCATTGCCGCATGCAATTTTGCGATTGGATTTGGCCGGACGCGATTTAACGGAATATTTAATGAAAATTTTAACCGAACGTGGCTATTCATTTACTACAACGGCCGAACGGGAAATTGTGCGTGATGTTAAGGAAAAATTATGCTATGTTGCATTGGATTATGAACAGGAAGTTGCTAATGCGGCCGCCTCATCATCATCAGATAAATCGTATGAATTGCCAGATGGTCAGGTGATTACCATTGGAAATGAACGATTCCGTGCACCTGAAGCATTGTTTCAACCAAGTTTTCTTGGCATGGAATCGTGTGGCGTTCATGAAACTGTTTATAATTCAATAATGAAATGTGACGTTGATATTCGTAAGGATTTGTATGCAAATACTGTTTTATCCGGTGGTACCACCATGTATCCAGGTAACCAAATTCATTCACCCGAAACCGGGTTTCAATTTAACATTAAATGTATAATAATGATTTTTAGGTATCGCTGATCGTATGCAAAAGGAGATCACATCATTGGCTCCATCAACCATCAAAATAAAAATCATTGCACCGCCAGAACGTAAATACTCTGTATGGATTGGTGGTTCAATTTTGGCATCACTATCCACTTTCCAGACCATGTGGATCTCAAAGGCTGAATACGATGAAAGTGGACCATCAATCGTTCATCGCAAATGCTTCTAATTTTTTGAATTCTGAATTATTCACTGAACATTATTTAACTCAATTTTTTTTCTGTATTTTTTTTACAATGAAATTAAAAAGAAAAGAAAAACAACAACAATTTCCTTTCAAATAGAAAAATTTATTCTGAAAACGTTAGTTATGTGCAATGGGCAATGTGTTCAATAGATTTCATTCATTTATTATTTCATTAAAATAATAATACACTTGAGTTTGAATTGCTTAAAAGAAAACATTTCCATTTTTTTTTCTCAACACTTTTTTTTCCCAATTTTCATTTTTAAATATTTTCGCAATTTTTTTTTTTTTTCAATCATACGTTTTATAACATCACACATCAAGCACTACTACTGAATTTAGCTCAGCAGTGTATATATTATTATTCAATTGTCTAAAAATGGAGATTGATTTGTTGTTTCATCCACATTTTATTTCAATTTCATTTTTCTCGTCATTTTTCAAAAAGCAAATTTGATTATGATAATTATGGTCATGGAAATCTGTTTCATTTAACTTTATTTTCGGCTTTGAAAAAAAAAAAACGAACAGCGAACAACGAACATCACACTCAGTCAGAGCTGAACAAAAGAAAAAAAAAATTGAAATAAAATAATAACGAAAGAACCAAAACAACAGCAACCAAATGAACACCACACAGCCGCATCTGATAGACTAAATAGCCTTGCATATCAATATAATGAGTGGTTTGCATGCAAAATGCTAATAACCATTCATTTTATGGTGTATTTGTTTAGGGCGCTTTTATAAAGTTTTTCGTCTACAGTGAAGTTTCTATAAAAAGGACCACTCTCTAACAGGACCATTTTTCGTTGGTGGACCACTTGGTCCGCAATCAACTTGGGATCCTTTTAGAGAAACTATACTGTACAATATTGTAGAGGCCATCATACACCATTCTATATTCAATCTGTGTCCATGCCCTATACACAGCCACTACATACAGAGTATCAAAATACAAAGCACAAGGCACAAAGCACACAGCACACAGCACATCATTTGGCAAAACGCATTCATTCCACATTTAACATTACAGGAATGTTCTTTCTTACCACATCGCGTTGAGGCCTCTTGCATAAGTGATGAATGTTATTTTCGGGCAATTTTGTTTGATTTTTTTTTTTGCTCGCCATTCACTCTGTTTCGTTTTCTTTTGGTTGGTCTTTTTTGCGAAGAGTGGAACGGTTTTTTTTCTGTGTGTGTGTGTGAGTGCCGCACTCATAGTGCCTACAACAAGTGCGTTGGAAGCATTTTCGAGTACATTTATGACACATAAATATGTCTGATTTTTATTCTAATTTATTACGTGCCTCCGATTATATTTCTGAAGGGAGCATAAATGAAAACGAAAAAAAAACAAATAAAAAATGAAGCAAATCAAACATAACAGGTTTAATTTGAACGGCACAGTACATTGCGGCTATTGTACAGTGTTTTTTTTCGGTTCATTCTTTTCTTTCTTTGAAATATTATTATGAAGAAAATAAATATTCAAAAACCCAAAATCATGATTATATTCAAATTTAAGAATAAAACAAAGGATCCGTTCGGCGTTTAGCAATTTGTGCGCTGTCAACACAATAAATCGGAAATTTCATTCGGACGCTTCTTCAACGGAACATTTCGATAAAAATTAGATCGCACAGGAAAAAAACCAAAGAAAACTAATTCAAACAATTAATACAAACAAGCTGAAAACATCGCATCAGTTCCGAGTCTCGATTCGTTCTTTCGTTTGTATTTCAATTTTGTTGGTTCCGAAGAAAATGTCGACGATTAATTCTTTGTTTCTGACATTTTTTCTTCCGTTTCATTCATTCAATTAGGGTTTTCAGCCAAAAGTGGTTCAATAATAAATTATTTGATATTTTGTGTTTGGTGAAAACGGCATTGCTAATACACAAGACACTGAACACTGGACACTGGACACTATACAATGAACGTTAACTAAAACAAATGGATGGCGAACTACAGGCAAAACAGCCAACAAACGATAGTGAATTTTCGAAGCAAAGAATCCATTTATTTCATAAATAAATAAATGAAGTACAAAACATGAACGGTAAACGGGGATACCTATTGGATTCGAATAGGAAAAGAATGAGGAAAAAAAAATGCCGGAAACAACGTATAATATATCCCACATATTGAACTCGCGTACTGTCATCAAACCACACACACACACACACACAAAACGAAACGGTACTTGCTCGTTCTAGAAACGAAAATAATAACAATATATGTACGTGTGTTGAGCATACAATTTTGTACATCATAAGCGTACAGTAAATAGCAAACGGAGGCCGAAAGACGGCATCGACTGAAGAAGCACAAAAGAACGAGTGAAAAAGACAAATTTTTCCGGCCAAAAGATATATATATTTAATATTAGGGTTCTGAGATATGTTCGATGTGGTATAGTTAGCTGTGTGTACACAAATAAATCGATGTCCATCCTAGGAAAGATATAGACAAATTGTTATTGTTATTGTTGACAATATCGAACGAATGATATACAGAAAGATGATTCAGACCACTGTCAAATGCCCTATGCTCTCGGTATGTTCAAACCTATGTGAATATACACACAATTTATTTCGTTCTGTGCTTAAATACTTTGAATAGCATTTAGCATTCACAGGCACGCACTCTACAAAATCCTATCGAGGACAGGAGACGGGACGAAAGCAAATAAAGTGGTGAATTGTTTCCGAATGGAATTTTGGATCGGTGATAACGGATTCGGTTGTCTCGTAATTTCATACGAGATTCATGTAAAATTAAAGTAATTTATTATTGCCGCTTGAATCTCATAATTTACGGTCACAGCTCACATATAGCCTCAAAAAATATTGATCGAACCAAATGTGCGAAATATAACACGCGTATAAATGATAATAATAATAATAATAGTAATAATAATTATTTTATCGAATACGTTGAATGTTGAACCATATGAAATTTGTTTCGTACACCACTCACGCACACACTCACACATCGGATTACGTTTTTTTTTTTGTATTTTCACATTGCAAAATTTGGTTTAAGGCATCAGCCGTCAGGCAACCGGCATCGGATTAACAATTTCTTTTTCATATGCAAACTCATTTTGCACTTTTCCTTCGAAAATCCGGAAAAACCAAAAAAAAAAAATGTTTCCTGTTTCTGTATGTTTGTATGTGTGCGGGTCCACTTTGTGAACGAATCAAGCAAATGGCTGGTAGGTGGGTGATATCACATGAACCGACAGAACAAAAAAAAAAAGATTAATAAATAAATAATCAATCATGTATGCGGACCGAGAAACAGAAATGGCGGAGGGGAGACCCAACAGTTTCTATTTTCAATTCCTATTTCTATTCCCTATTTTGATTTTTGTTCAGAATTAGTTATTCCGAATCGATCAATCTTCTTCTATGAAGCTAATGCGGGAATGTTGAATGTGTATTATAAAAATCAATATTAAATGACTTGTTGGACTGGGGTTTCTTTTATGCATAAAAAATTTCTGTACTTTATTTAAAAATTTTCGTTTCATCAAACGCGAATTATTCGAGCACGCACATTGAATTTTGTGGTCGGTGGTGAATCGACAGTGCCAAACATTGGCAAAATAGCATTGAACATTCAACATTGGCGATCCATCTCGAATGGAATTCATTTTATTAACAGTCCATTCACACTCCATTAAAAATGTGCAAGCCAAGCAATGCACATGTATCCGTTCGTTATACTCCTATATATATATATTCCATATCATTTGTTACAAACGCCTAGTCATCAATTCATATTGCTCTCCTTATAATAGTTTCATATTCCATAAGTATATTATAATAATATATAAATATATACACAACAATTCATTCGGTTCGATGTACCCTGTACGACGATAGCATCTGTTTCTGACTCTGGGCCTCATGTACATCGTACACATCAGTTTTTTTTTTCGGTTTCTATCGATGTTGTTTAACTTCTCTTTTTTCGTCTCTGTCTTCTCATCGTTGTGTACATAGCATAATATTATTGAGTGGTAAAATATTGAATCTGATGGAAAATCATTTTATTATCGTGAATCGATAAACTACAAACCATTCACACTTCACACCATTGCAAGTATGTGCAATGTCCATTGAGAAATGGAAAAATGGAAAATTGAAAAAAAAAAAAAAAGTTATTGTTTTACTCGTTTAACTATGTCATATACACTCACTGTATACTGTACACTATACACACCCGTGTCTCCATTCATTCATTCGATTAAGTGATAAAGCAATTATTATTGTTCAAAACTTAACGGATAATACTTGATTAAATTCGATCAATTGACAGCAAATACAAAAGATGAAAAGTTTTCTGTTTTTTTTTCTTTCTGTCCATCGCTCTTCTAGTCATTGTTATCTGGTTAGCTAGCGGTCTTTGAAAAATTTCCCATACACATGATAATTGAAAAGTGAGAATCAAACAGATCATTTTCAAAAGCATTAACCCGCACTCTGTTTTCCTCATCTTTATCGCACACACACATTTTCATTTAATAGCATTTTAAGTTGACTGCATTCATGTTTCGAAAGAGACATATGAGCTGGATGATGAAAAAAAAAAATCTCGGTCATCATCAATTGCGGCTCGACTACAATCGGCAAATAGACATTGCAAAAGTTTTCGATTTTCGTATCATTGTGGATACTTGACAACGTGTCTGGCGGCCAATCGGATTCGGGTGATAATAGTGCTCTATACATTGTTCAAACTTTGCAACGGAAAATGTATTAGCGAAAAGTATCGTTGCCTCATGCCAGTGTTTATTATTTAGTTCAATTTTTTTTTGTGTCTGTTCATTGTTGTGCGCTGAAATGAAAACAAATTTCACACAACTCAAACAATCAATTCAATTGGATATTGGATATTGGATACTGGACACTTATACATTTTATATTTCAGAGGTTCTTTTGTCAACTATCGAATATCAATTTAGTTCATCAAACAATACTAAATGTGCAAAGAGAATAAGCAGATTCAATGGCTATTCAATGGTCAATGTGCATATTTCTGTTTCAGTTTGTCTATGTTTCTTTTTTTTCGGTCTACAGTCATACAGTTGTCGAATGAAATCCCAAATTGAATATATGAAAGAAATGGAAATTATAAATCGAAATTTTTTTTTGTTTAAAAACAACAAAATGTAACACATTGCACATTGAACACCAGAATGGTTTTATAGTAAATTGTTGGACTTTTCATACAGATGCAGCATCACTGGTTGGCATAGTAAATTTGCTGAATTGAAGTGAAAGCATAATAAAATTTCCGATTGTATTTCAATTAAAATAGAAAATTGAATTCCATTTTTCCGCTTCTTTCTTCTGTATACTGTCCAAAAACAGATAGATGCACTTGTAGAATGGCCAGAAAATAATAACAAAAACAAAAACAGATACACAAACCGTTGAATGAAAGAATTCATAAACTATTGGAATATGCTGTGCATACATTGTCTGGTAAACTAGCATCAGGCCACACACACACACATATACACATTACATACATTTTGTCCAATGCTAAACGATAAAAATAATATGGCAAATGGGGGTATGATAACCGATGGCCGGTGTCCAAACAATATACATATACATTTTTCGTGAATATTGTTTTTCAATGGAATGGATATTGCATATCAAAGTCATATACAATGTACACTAGAGCTGTCCACGAACCCGAACAGTTCGCGAACGTTCGTTGTTCGTTCGTTTTTAGCGATATTCGCGAACTAACGAACATCCAAACAATCTTATTTCCGAAAACGAACGAAAACGAACGAACACGAACACAAGCGTGTTCGTTCGGCAGTTCGCGAACAATTATTTTTTTTTACCATCTTCATAGGTCAGACATATAACGATATTTTTGAATTCTTTTAGATTTTCGTGACTAAAAAAACCCTCTGAGCTGTTGGCTAGAGCCAGTTGATGATGACATGAGATTTTGGAAAGAAAGTTGAGAGATATGTTGCGCAACAATTAGACCCAAAAAAATAAAGACCTAAGTTTAGGTGCCTAGGCAAAAATGGATCCAATTCCTAGCAAAAAAAAAAAATACCAAATCGATCTGCAATCGATGCCAAACCATTTTAAATGCTAAAAAATGCATCTCCTATCAATTTGGAGGCAAAAAGAGAAAAAAAATTTTTCACAAAAAAAATGCGTATTAAATATTACTCAGGGGATCATTTCTGATAAATTGAGCCATCAACGACCCGGAAATTCCAATCCAAACTCATATTGGCCATAGATTTGGTTCAACAAATTTTGAAAATATTCGGAAAATTTCATTTTTCACTAATCCATAGAGGTCGGATTCTCTTTCTAGACATCTTTCGACCCAAACGCGTATTCATTAGAAATCAGGGGATCAATGCAGCTTATTCAATGATGAATAATGAATAATGAGTAGACCTGTTCAAAAAACCTAAAATGTCGATTTGTTCCCGGGACGCCCCCTAACTTTTTTCGTTTGGACTTTTTAAATAAATTCCAGCAATTTGCAGAAATTTTTCATAGAAAAAAATCATGCGCAGGGGCCTTAAACATTTTAAGCGCTCAATATGACGATTTAGCATACTTTTTCATCATTTTTTCGTTTACAAATTGGTCTTATCCATCAGAATTCATCTGAAAAGTTTCAATAAACATTCACATACAATATAAAATGATTAGAAAATAGTTTGAAATCAATGTCATTTGGAGAAAATGCAATTTTGTGCCAAAGTTTGTCTTTGATTGAACGTGTTTTAAGAATTCGAAAGAAGACGGAATTTTTTACCGTTAAGTCTAACACTAGCAACAGGGGTATTTGCTTCTTGATTGGACTATTATTTTATGTTAGAGGGGGCTTTTACAAGCTCAACACACGTCCCCATTTCATTCTATCACGTCAGGATTTGGTTTAAGGTCCAAATATGTGTCTGAGAGTGATATCACCTCGTAGCGTGCCACTCAAACGGAGTTGCAGAACGTAATTTCTAAGGTTTTACTGTACACTCGTTGTCAGGGTGTCACTATACTCGTTACACATTACTCTTATAACACTCTTGGCTGTCTCTGTAAGGCAATGTTATACATGATATAACACAACATTTCATAAAACTCGTCATTTTTTTTCTTTGATTTTTTTTTCAAACAATAATTGCATATTGTGGAATTATCATTGAATCTGTCATGCAATTTCAAGAGGATTTTCACAAACATTCATCGAAGAATGCTTATGTTTTGTGGTTAACAGATTGACAATAAAGTGGAAAAACCACTCCCTCTCTCTCTCTCTCTAGTTCACCATCATTGCTGTTGTCTGGTAGTTTATTATTCTTCACAATCGAAATGTTGATTGCCTACTCGAAAATCAGGACAAAATGTGTGTGTGTTGTGTTTACATTTGCGTTTTGGGTTGGAGTGTATTATTTTGTCAGTTTTTGTTTTTTTTTCTAAGGTTTTACTGTACACTCGTTGTCAGGGTGTCACTATACTCGTTACACATTACTCTTATAACACTCTTGGCTGTCTCTGTAAGGCAATGTTATACATGATATAACACAACATTTCATAAAACTCGTCATTTTTTTTCTTTGATTTTTTTTTCAAACAATAATTGCATATTGTGGAATTATCATTGAATCTGTCATGCAATTTCAAGAGGATTTTCACAAACATTCATCGAAGAATGCTTATGTTTTGTGGTTAACAGATTGACAATAAAGTGGAAAAACCACTCCCTCCTCTCTCTCTCTCTAGTTCACCATCATTGCTGTTGTCTGGTAGTTTATTATTCTTCACAATCGAAATGTTGATTGCCTACTCGAAAATCAGGACAAAATGTGTGTGTGTTGTGTTTACATTTGCGTTTTGGGTTGGAGTGTATTATTTTGTCAGTTTTGTTTTTTTTTTATCTTTCTGTTTTTCGATTCAAACAACATAATAAAATCGATTTAAGTGGAGTTCACTTTTGTGAAATCAATTAATTGTTGTTGAACAAAAAAAAAACGATTCCATTCAAAGCGCGTTGCCGCTGCTACAGACACTTGAAAGATTTCAGTGCATATTGTATATTCAAATACGATTTTTCCAATTTTCCGATTTTCCATTTGCCTTTCATCAAATGCTACAAATCGCAAATACAGGCAAAAATGAAAAATGAAAAACCAACTGGAAAATTGGTAAATGATGTTACCAAAATTCATCCACCCGAAAATCTCAACCGCATGACACAATGAATAAATGAATAGAGAGACGTTTGAATTTTACATATTCAACCACGAATACGATTAGGTTTTGGGCGAACAGAACATCACATTTTCGTTCATCGTTTCGATGCTTTTGCCATTTGCCATGTACATACATTTACAATTTATATTCAGCAGCAGCAACTCATGCCACTCAACACTCAACACCAATTCCATTTGTCGATCTGATTTCATAATTACATTCATCAATTCTATGTTGAAAGATGAAACAAAGAACCGAAGAAAATTTAGAAGCAAAATATGGCTGTGTAAAGTGTGGATAAATTCAAGAATGTAATAATGAGGAAAATCATCTGAAAAGGACACATTTAAGCATTGAACATTGAACATGATATTTAAGTGACAATTTTTCATGGAATATTTCAACAGAACATTAATCTAATTTTGATGTCTACTTTTGATCGAATGGAAATTGTGAATGTGAACGCAATATTTCCGAGAAATTCATGCGTAAAAATATGTATGTAGTTGTATGTGGTTATATGTGTGTGTGTTGGTAGAGAATCTTTAGTCCCATTCAGTTTAGAACTGAACAAAACATTTCAATGTAAAATTCACAAGCTAATGCCATTCGAAACACATTATTCAAAGTATTCTCATGTCATAATTTCTAACAACATATATGCACAGTGCACAGGCCTGTTCGATGTGTTTTTTTTGGTGTTGTTTCGTTGTTGTATGGAACAAATGAACATCGAATCTGTCGATTGTCAAAATGTGTTTGGCACCAAAAATTGTGGAAAATGTTCAAAATTTTGATATTTGACACCTTCCATTTGTTTTAATTTCACAACGGCAATGGCAACGGTACCATCTCATTTACGGCTTCGAAATATGAACATGTTGGAATATGGGCAGGAAAGGGAAAATATTCATAATCATCATCATCATCGTCATCATCATCATCATGTTCCAATGTTCAAACAATAAATAAAAATTGTTCCAACGAAAAACATTCAAAAACACACATCGCTCACCAAACCTCACCGAACATTGAACACATATGGTCGATGAATGGCCATTATCATCATATTCAAGAATTGAAAATAACAATATGGGCTTCAATGCAAAAAACGGCATCAGTCACATAATTCTATGGAAATTTCCCTACAAATAATGAAGCCATTTTGATGATTCGCTTTCTGAAATATGGCGTTTTTGTCTGCCAAAATGATTTATTGAAAAGTGAAAATGTGCAAAATCATTATATCATTGTCATGTGTGATTATGACTGCAGAGCTCGAGCGAACAGCTCTCGGATTCTTTTTTTTTTTAGTTTTCTTCCATTCATTCTTCGTGATGACTTCAATCTTCTTCTTTTGGTTTGTTTGTTATGTGGCTCTTAATAATAAATGAATGTTTGTACTCACAGTAAATCAAAGTCGATCAAATGAGACGCATGTTTTCAAATCCGTGCTGTCCAAAATATGATAAATTTTCCATCGAAATGGTAAACCAAACCAACCGTCGGTCGATATATTCATAAAAATAATAATTAAATAATCGAAACATAAAACATACACCATATCAAGTATTGAGTACCGACACTGCGTCATCATTCGATCGCAATTAACTGAAAAATATCATCGAAATGATTGGCTCAGTTTTTTTGAAATATTCTGTTCGTTTTTGTCATGTTCAAAGACGTCGTTCGCTATATGTACACACTGCAATCATCAAACATTTACAAAAACGAAATGGAAATGATGTTTGCAGATTGATGATGCTGTTTGCTTTGTCCTAATGCTTCTAATGCTTTTGCTAACCCCTTTTTTTTGGTACGTTCATTGTTGTCAAGTTGAGCGTGATATCGCAAAAGATAAATGAATTTTGATGAATTCAAGCAGAAAGGACATTTGAAGTGGAAATCACTTGGTGTGTATCAGTGGCCCCAAAATAGTGAAAAATAAATAAATATACATTGAAAATCATTTCCGGCAAATCGAAATAATATAACACACTAAACACTAAACGAAGTGAATGATGAACGGTGAACGGTCCATTGTTTGATATCATTTATATTCCGTTCTTCGTGGATTCTGAATCCAGTTTTTCATCCAGCTGGTATATGTGTCTCATTCGTTGCCATTTTTCACCATTTTTCGCTGCTCCACATGGATCATTTGCCTTCGTCACAATAGCTTGATTGTTTGTTTGTTTGTTTGTTCAATATTAGTTCAGTTCTGCGCTTATAATAAATAATTGAAGATAAATATGTACATTTTGCTGTAGAAAGGTTTGCATTTGAAATGAATTATTATATTTCATATTAAAATCGTTCTTTGGTGTGAAAAAATGATCTATTTTCTATTCTTTTTTGTTTGCTGCAGTGTGCCTATTTTGACACATGTGACACATCTTAGAAATGAAATGTTCATACATATATTTTCTACATTCGAAAATATCGGGCTGAATTATTTGAATGAAAATATATGTGCGTGCATCACTTAACACAGTGAACGAGTTGTCGAAATGATGTATCACGCATATCGAAAATGGAAAATTAAAATTTTTCAACAACAGCAGCAGCAGCAGCAGCAGCACGTCATTATGTTCAAAATCAATTGCCGCCGAACGGCTAAGTGTGGAGAGGACGCAATAAGGGGAACAGAAAATTGTCATTAACCATTCTTGAGTGAGAGGAAATAAAATGATTTTCATGTTTTTGCCTAAATAATAATAATAACAATGATAATATACCACGATGATGAATTTTATACGCTTGGCACTCGGCACTTGGCACTTGGCACTTGGCATTTTGAATGGGAAGCAAAATTTGAATAGGGCTTTGGAACCTTTTTGGACAATGAAAATGTAAGCAAAACGGTCTTACACTTCAGATCTGACTGCGAAGGGAAGTGTATTGTGTTTTGTACACACATGCAGACGCACACACAAGCATCTATCGAAGCTCATGTGACTTAACTGCATTGTCAAGATTGTTTGGTTGTGTTTCCTGACGATATATTGACGAAATCGTTTTGATGAAAATGACAAACGTCGGAGTCGGAAATTGTCTAGCATTTTGTTTTCGGTACGAACGAACGTGTCATTCAAAATTGAACGGGATTTCATTGAAACACGCAATTGAATTAATTTCGTCTAAAATTTGTGTAAAAGGGAAATGAAAAAGCGACTTTCTGCTTCGTTTTTTTTTTTACTTTCTGAACATTGTCTTGATTAACCAATGGCAAAGCTTCTGTCGTTTTTGATTTTTCTCGATACAAGAGGGCTGAGACTAGCTGATTGATTGTGTTCAGTGTTCATCTAAATGAATGCTCTATTCATATTCTGACATTTGCGAACAATGAAATGTCATATATGTTCAAATTGGCATCGTGCACTTGTTTTTCTTGCATGGAAAAAATTGTGTGGACAGAGTTTGGGCAAATTCAATTGACAATGAAAATAAATTCATTCGATTTGATGGAAGCGAAAAATGTTTTGTGTATTTTATATTCTAAAATGATTGAAATTGACAATGAAAGATCTTTCAAATGGTTTGACTCTCGACCTCACCTCACACACACACACACACCCACCTCACTCCTGATTCACTACGCAACATTTGAGTTTGGTCTCTGTTCATTTTCTAGTCTTCAGTATTAAATAAAGTTTCCGCAAAAGCAAAGTACAGAAATGCGAATGAAGAAAATCTAATTTTCGTTTCATTGATTGAATAAAGCACCCTCTACCGAAAAACCAAATATTGGTTGGCACAGCATGGACTGACTGTATTCCAATGCTCATTCATTTCAATTGTAAAACTGCAAAAAATCGAATCAGCAAATGGAATGGATTTTCCAGAATTAAATTCTAATTCAGTTGAGGAAATTCCTTTTAAGTTTCAATTTCGTCGAGTAGAGTCTGGAAAAAAATATTTTTTATTGAGACGTCTGTCACTAATTATTATTATTCATTCAAAAGCATTCTTTGTTGTTTTTTTTTCCTTCTTTGACCTGAACTCATTATATCCCGATTAGAAAATTATATTACTTGCCATAAATGTTGAATGACGTTGTTGGTGCATAATCCAACGAGATCAAATTGCTCCGATTGAAAGACAACAGAACAAAAAATAGCATAAAAAAAAACAACAAAAATATCGCTGCTGGCTGTCGTCAATTCATCTTTTTTTCTTTTTCATTCTGCTTATTTTTTCTGCTTTGTGTGCTGTCATCTCTTCTAAGTCTCTCAAAAGTGATGATTCTCAATTATTAATGTAGCAACAAAGCTTCAATCGTTCCCAGAGAGACCAAAAGTCAGCAGTGTAACTGTATTGCCCTGTAAGTTTTTAGAATGGTTGTGTTGAAAAGCGCCCCTCCTCTCCCCCATTTATGCATTGTGATGGTGTACAATTACATAGACGAAGAGCGCATTACATGAATGTTCTCTGTTCACACACAGTTTTCAGAATTTGTTGTTTTTGCGAACGAATACATGCGTCTGAAGTCGTTTCAACTGAAGCATAGCATTTGTACGTTATTTTTCATTTCATTTTTTTTTCGTTTTGTTTTGTTTTTCTTCTGTGTGATAAGGGTGGCTAACACAAGGGTGGCTAAATCACCATACAAGGGTGGCAGTTCAAAGGCACATACATCACGTTCTGTGTGCGAGTTTATTTTTCGGTTTTTCATTCTCTTGTTCCTTCTTTTTTTTTCGGACACACGAATAGAATACATGGCAAAAAGCTATGGATATTCGAATTGGAAATTAAACGATTGAGAAATTGTGTGTACAATGAACATGAGGCTCATGAGCATTGTTGTATCGATCAACATGCACCAATGACTTATAATAATGTAAAGTTTCAGGTCAGCTAGAAAATTAGTCACAACAAGACAGTGTTATGCAGAGTCAATTATTAGTAGCACTGCAATAATGGAGAAAAGCCGGGAGATGGGAAATCAAATCGAATTTTATGTTTCAAAACAAAAAACAAAACATAGTAAAATTCGTTGCGTTCATTTTGCTCGTTCGCGAATACATTTGCAGTTCAATTTCAAAAGACAAGGAGGAAAAAAATGGAAGAAACAAAAAAAAGAAACAAAGAAAGAAAGAAAGAAAGAATTTCTTTGACACGACGACGAAACACAAGACATTCATCACTGCGATGGAAAAATGGGAAAATGGAAACTTGGTAGTAAGTATAAAAATTTTCCCGGAAGAGACCAGAATGAATGAAACGAGGAAATGGAATTTCTAGAATTGTTTGCGAATGAACATTTTTCATTGAATCAAACTGACTGACTGAATGAAAGAACGGATGAAGATGACGATAAAAGAAAAAAAAAGAAAAAAAAATACTTTGATTAAATTTGTTTAAGTGATCATTTTGATGGAATGCCTTCTGAAATCAAGGAAACTGATGACAGTTTCAATTCCTTAAAATGAAAAATGCATTCTTAAAATACGCCATACATTTTCGATGGCCATTTGAAGTAAGTCCATTGACTGAATGAATGAATGAATGAATGAAATAGAGACAGTCCAATGATTTAATGTTTCGAAATTCAAATAGCAAAACAAAACAATGGAAACGGAAAATTCAACCAAAGAAGTAAAACTAGTAGAATGACTTTGGCTTGCTTATTGTGTGTTAAGAGAATTGAGGAGAATTTGAGTGAACTTTTTGTTTTCGATGGAATTTTTCCGCATTTTCGTTCAATGCTATTTCAAAGTCGCATTGCTAAAATTGAAGTTCATTTTTCTCATTTCCGTTTTGCTTCCATCTGAAATGCTATTTTCGTAGATAGTTGGTTTTTTTTGTTCGTTCTTCTTTTACTGTTTTCTTTCTTTTTCTTTCTTTTTTTTTTTGCCTTTCCATATGATCCGTTTAGCGATGGAAAGAATTTTCATTGTCGTTGCCAATTGAATTCTCTCTAGTGAATACTGAATACATTTGATTATTATTATTATTCGTTCATGGATGCCGTTGGTGCGGCATCTCTATCTATTTCCCTGTACACTCGCTCAATGCGCTCATATTGGTATCTTTAGCTAGTTTCCAAAAAAAAAAAAAAACTTAAACTGTTTCGCAGCAACTTCAAAATCATTCATTTTTCGCCATTCAGTTGTTGTCATCATCATCATTATCATCATCCTCATCATCATTAGATTCAAAGCAAAACTTGAAGTGAATCCGCAGTCTACTTTATTATACTTAAATAGGTGCACATCATGCCATTCCAGATTCCATGGATACAGTGGAATTGAGATCAATGGCCGCAAAAGAAATATATACATATCGATACTCAAAGCTCGAAATATTTGACGTATTGCATGCTATGGCATTTATTGATATACGGTACAACGTACATGATAAACCATCTTTTACGATTTTTAGTCGATTTTTTTCATCCATCTTCTATTTCACGATTCCTTCAATCATTCCTCAATGCTCAACTATACTCGGTCCCGTTTCTAGTTTTTGTTTATTTTAGAATTTTTCATCGGATATTTCCCGTTATTTATACATATTTCTAATGGCAACGTACGATTTTTAACGTCTCTAACGCAAAACATTTGCATTTCTTTTTCTTCTTCTTTTTTTTTCTGTCTTGGTTTTGATTTCAAATTTTCTTTTCGCACTCATAAAATGCGGTACAATAAAAATACAACACGAATTCATATTCATTCCAGAATAAAATCACACGAAAAAAAAAGAAAAATGAATAAACTCGGATCTATCGATACATCTGATTTCATTGCCTTTTTTCTCCTGATTTTTCTCTCTCATTTTTCCTTCTAGTTTTCCCAATTTTTTTTTATTTTAAGTTTAAATGTGAAAATATGTATATTTGAAGTGTATTTGTGCGTCAATCGCCCTTTTCCCTGTTCCCCACTGTACACTGCATATGTATGTATATTTGACTCATGCTCAACCCAACTAAAAGCACCAAATCATTTCAATTGTACCAATGTGCTGTTGAATGGGATTGCGATTTTGATGATGTGGTGTGTGTGTGTGTGTCTTACTTTGCATTGAATCTTCCTTAAATATTTGGAATTCAGTCAGTTGAGCCATAAACCACCAAAGTCACTACGGACCGATCCATATTTTTCCGTTTGCTATTCATGATTTTGACTGTGGTTCATTCTGTTCATTTTCATATTTGGCTCGTACTGGAAAAGAATATTTCGTTCATTTTCATCATTTTGTGTATAGAATTTTGGCGTAGTGTGTGTGTGTGTGTGTGTAGTGTGTATGCATTGAGTTGCCAATGTAAATGGGTGCTGATTGTGTATGAATGTGTTTGTGTTATTTGTGCACTTATGCTTAGTCCAAAAGACTTATAGGGCCACCAACCATTTTATGCATGTGAATTTTTTTTTTTTTTCACCGAATTCAACCGGCTACACTTTGCATTTGGCTCAGTCGTGGCAAAATGATTGGTAGCAAATGATAGCAACACCGAATACAATGTCGTATTTCAAAAGTGTATTAATACGCACACACACACAATAATACATCCACCCAGTCAAATTTCATATACAAATAGAACAATGCTATGTTTGCTGAAGCGAAACTTGAATAATAATGTGTACTTCAAATTTCAAACCATTATACGCAATTTCAGTCCATCTCATCATTTGGCTTTGAAGAAATTAACAACATCAAGAAAAAACACAGAAAGACAAAGAGAGCGAGAGAGACAGAGAAATAATTCAAGATGACAATGTTTGGAGACCATTGTCGCAATCATCGATCTTCAGATCTGAATATTGTGTCAATTGAACAAGTAAAGTTTTTGTGAAGCCTGAGGTTTACGATAAGACCATCCGAATAAAAGGAGCCATCCACAAAGCTTATGCTTTGAATGCATCAAGTTCCAATCGATTGGTATGCGTGTACAGGAAATAGCTATTTCAAACCACATTCTCGAAAGTAAAACTTAAAAGTGGTTCTTTCCGTGAAAAGTTTTTGCCATAATTCATTATCGAAAACGTACACACACACACACACACACACACACACACACACACACACACACACACACACACACACACACACGA
>GL502395.1:1063611-1077851 GCA_000149185.1 Mayetiola destructor
TTTATAAATCACCACAAACTAGGCAAATATTTGAAAAAGTCAATTTAGCGGCCAAGATGTTGATTTTGGCCAGTGCAAATTTGATTCAAACTTTCTGACAGCTACCCTCACTTGTAGAGGGAGATGCTAGGAGCTAGGTACATTTTAAAAGCAAAGAAACCATATGTTCTCGGGCTTATTTTTGAAAAAAATCGTCATATGTTGGAAATTGGGCCGGAAAATCGACTCGGCGGCTCATTTTTTTGAGCTCTGGCCGGCCCAAATCAGTTCCAAATGTTCTGCAAACTGGACTTATTTGTAGAGGAGGACTCAATAAGCACAATTAAAGCGAAAAAAATTTGGTATCGGTTGAGAAAATTCGAAAAAAAATCCATGTGAAAAAGGTGAATCTTGATGAGTGCCTCCCCTTTACCCCCCATTCCCGATCAACTTACCGATTGTTCTATCTTGTAGAGGGAGACTTGTAGAGTACAATACAATCATCAGAAAGGCAGATATTTATCATTAATCTTAGGTTTTTTATATGCATTCAAAAAAATCCACACTTTTGAGGAAAAATACCCCCCCCCCCTCCTCCCTTTAGAGTGAATTTCAAAATTCTGGCTCCATAGAATTTCTAAGTAAGGCCTCCCCTAGCCACATCAGAAAAATAAAGGCATCGGCCACACTTCGTAGTAGTGGCCCACTTATTTGGGACACGTTGTATAATTTCCACTATCATATTTCAGAATTCGGTACTATCGAATTGTACTTGTTTATTATAAAATTCAACTATTTGTGCAATTTAAGTACTTTTTCGGAGTAGCCATGTTAGATATGAAATGCAGTTATGCTAATTAAAACAAGTGTATTGTTGAGCGGTCATTCTAAGACTGAACTTTATTAATCGGTATTCGCATTGTTACAGTTATACGTCGCACGTATTGGCGACGTATTGATAACGCATAGATCGCGTCACAATACCTGCAAGTGAGATGAAAATTTGCCTACTACTTACTAGAAACTTTTTTTTCAACCTATTCACTTTCCCCCTACTAAACCTTACTCTAATCAATAATTCAGATCAATCGAAGCGACCACTATCAATGAAAGATGTAAATGCAATGAGAAAGAAGCTAAAGCAAATGAAAAAGTGGAGAGAGTAGGTCGTCTCAGCTTAGAGGATGATTCAAAATCACAGTATATCGCGAAGTTTGATCTGGAAATGAGACACGGCGTTATTTATAGCACTTCCATTAGACACTTTCATTTTTGTACGCGTTGTAATTGTGCCATAACGAAAAGGACAATAAATGAGCACAGGTATCGACAATTTTTTTTTTTGAAATGATAGTAAAAAATTGTTTTGTTCGATTTGTCAATATGTGATTAGCAATGATAGTAGAAGTCTTGATCATCACACAAAAGAAGCTTCACATAAAAAAAGCAATAGGCATATAATTGCACTGAATGCAATGTCCGAATTATACTTGCAAGTAAGATGAAATTTGCCTACTACTACTATAGTTTACTACTATAGTTTTTTTCCCGACCTACTTACTTTTTAGGCACCACAGGCACTGCATACTAGAGCTGTCCAACGAACAGAATGTTATACATACATATAGTAGTTGCATACTATATTCGGCGTAGAATTTTTTTTTTCTCCGTCCACCTTTTGGATGAGTTTTTGACCAACTTCTAGTGATCGGATCGGGCTGAAACTTCGGATCTATATGTTTCAGATGATTCTCTATCGATTGGCGTCAAAAAAAATTTTCGACATTTTTCGCGGATTAAAATTTCTCGCGGTTTTCGCGGATCAAAATTTTTCGCGATTTTAGCGGATTAAATTTTTTGCGGTTTTCGCGGATCAAAATTTTTCGCGGATTAAATTTTTTCGCGATTTTCGCGGATTAAATTTTTTCGCAGTATTCGCGGATTTAATTTTTCGCAATTTTCGCGGATTAAATTTTTTCGCGATTTTCGCGGATTAAATTTTTCGCGGTTTTCGCGGATCAAAATTTTTCGCGGATTAAATTTTTTCGCGATTTTCGCGGATCAAAATTTTTCGCGATTTTCGCGGATTTCAAATTCCAAATGAATGTATGCGCGGCACATTCGAATTTATATCAAATGTTTTTGGATGCGTCACTTCTTTTGCACTCCAGAGGAGTTTTTAATTTAATTCGTAGGTCTGACGTCTTTGATACGAGCACTTGAATATAAATATCCGATTAGTATGTACCGCAGTACCGAGTTAACGTAGAGCGGTTTGAGGCATTTGTCTCAGGGCACCACGCTTTGGGGGGCACCACGAAAAAAGAATTTTCATTATTTAGTTGGAAAATAATTATTTTATTGTGGTGCCCCCAATGCGAATGCGAACAGATATGCGAAATGCGAAAAACATTTGGCCAGCTCTGGTGGTCACATCTTCGATTTCGAATATTTTCGCGATGCGCTCAAATATCGGAAGTTCTTCCACAATTATATCGCCATCGTACAAAAAACTAAGAACTTCGCGGATATTTTTCGGTTCAAAATCGATAAAATCTAATTCAAGAAATAGATCATTTTAATTTAACTCATTCAGACATTCATAATCATAATCATTTTCACTTAATTATTTAAATTTGCACAATAAATAAATACCTATATAATCAGCCATGCCGACAGAAATCAATGTGCGGCAAAATTTTGAGAACAGAAACATTATTTCGATGTGCACATTTTCTTTCTCGTTGTCTTTCAACTGAATTTCAAGTTTGCGATCGATGTTTTCCTTCAAATATTCCCGTTGAGTCGCAAATTACTCAAATATCGATTTTTTTATAAAGAATTTATCCATTTTCCGTATTTCGGGGTATCGAATCGGGATATTTAACTTTAAATTTAAAATATAGATTGAATGGGATATTTTTTTATCGAGATAAACGTGTTTGCTTTATATCATATCGTGATCAATATGGCCGACTAATGATAGCGTGCAAAATGAGCTTCCGTTGAAATGTTAAAATGCCACTGTCATCAATGATGTCATCATCCAATATCAACAAACTTCATTATGAAAATCTACTACGTAATATCAAATTCAAATTCGGATCTTCATGCATTGATTCAAAAGAATAACTTACGAGTAATGAAATTTGTTCGTTTTGGAAAATCGTCGATATTTATGCCAGGAACTGCGCAAAACATTGCACTGTGCAATTTGATTCGCTCGTCACCAAATAAAATAACCATATCGATAAGTTCTCTTTTGGTGCGGAGCTCATTAAACTTTCAAAGGAAAAAAGGGGTATTGGTATTGGACTAGTAGGGAGTCACTCTAAAAGAGAAAACCGTTGCGTAGGACATTCCGATTGCAAAACTACCCTAAGAAGGTTGTGAGAGAGTTCGGTTTGATGACAACTGACTCAGTTAACGTTCTGTCCTGTTTGCTGTGGCGCTCCCATCAGCTAATCAAGAACGAAGAAGATCCGAATAAAACCGATTGCAAAAATGGCGCAAAGCAGCCTACGCATGCAACTTTGCAATCTGTTTTATTCGGATCTTCTTCGTTCTTGAGTAGCGCATTGCCGCATACTAGTATATCGCGCTAGAAATATACTTGTATGCGCTGGTATATACGATATTATTATAGTCCGGTGAACGCTTGGTTTGAAGTGACAGATGAAAATCGACTGCGAAAGAATTTGAAGTTTCGGAATGAAAAGTTAATATGGAAATAAGATGCATCCTATGAAGAAAATGACGCGCCAAAAAAAAAAATCGACATCAAATGCTGCCAGTAGTAGTGTCAGCTCAGCCAAACAAACTGAACAAGGTGCAACAAATAAAATTGATAAACAACATCAAAACGATGAAGAAGATGACGACGCCGGATCAGACTTTGTTTTCGCGATAGAAAGTGGGTTTGTGAATTTGGAAAGTATTCTGATCGATTGCGGTGGAGTAATGATTCGTAAGTTGATTATTTTTTATTTTGACATATCTTGTTTTGTGAGTGTTCCATTTTTAGATTTTGTTTCCACCGTTATTTAATATTATTTATTTCGATGATTGGCTTTGTGCGGTTTACCTTGTGTGTTGTGTGCTTTTGATATGCGTTTGCTTGCCTCGCTTATTCCTGACTGATATTTTGATTTCGACAGAGCATCACTTCTTATAGGATGCATCTTTTGTTTAGAACAGGGTGTTCAGAAGGTGTTAAAAATCATTTTAAACCGCATAGACGCGGGAATAACATCCAAAACAAGTGACGGTGGATCTTCAAATGATTCACAGGAAAAAAAATCCACTGGTGAAATATTGGGCAAATGTGGACCATCAATGCCCGATGTAACAGATCCAGACCCCTTCAGTAAATTACTGAAGGCATTGGAAACTGGAAAAAAACACTTTTTCGAAGGATTTACGGATACGTTTCCTGAACCAGATGAATCTGCCGGCTATGGATATTGCCTAGAAGGCGAACATTTTGATTAGTCACTCAAATTCAAGGCTACCAATTTCTGTCAAATTCTCTCCGATTGACTCAACTGCTTACAGCGCCACCCTTACACAAAGTATCGCACTTTCGAAACTATTCTACACAGCAGTAATACTTTAACTACTTCAATAATACCATTTCTTGGCATTCGTATTCACATCTTGAAACAGTTAAGAAGTTTGAAGAAGCTAAAAAATTGAAAATGTTCTCAAAGCAAAAGAAAAATGGTGAAGAAAAGCCACCAAAAGTGCCATTTTATCCGAAAAAAGACGAAAATATAAAAGTTTCTTCTGTTTTTGTTGGTGAACAACGAGGTAAATATTGTTATTTATTTATTTTCATGGTTTTATGGTTTCAGTATCTGACTTTTTTTTTACTATTGTAATTAATTGACAGTCACTCGTTCCAAAACACGGTTCTATGCCTACTATGATGTTAAACAATGTTTTGTTCGTTTACCAATGTGCCCATCGGCAGAAACATTGGCATGGTTAGAAGAAACTGAACCTGTTCCGCAGCCTGAAATTGAAGCTGTAAAAGACGTAAATGATGCAAACATTGTCCAATTTATTCCTGCAAACGTTGAAAAAATTGGTCATCGTCGACGCATGTCAGTTGTTGGATGCGGTTTATATTCAGTAAACAAGCGCATTGTTGAAAAAGGAACAGATTTCTTGGAAAAAGTACCACGAAACAACAACAATATCATAAAACAATCGATTCCAGATGGTTCAGACATTGATGATCCATATTTTGGAGGTGCAAAGTCAAATTCAACCGCTGGTGAACTTGCATTGTTGGGCCAAGAATCATTTGATGATGAAAACGAAGTCAATATTGGTGAAAATTGTGTCAGTGCTTCTGAAAATATTGGCATTTCGGTTGATGTTTTGGATTCCAAAGGTAATTCAAATGATGCGATCAATGATTCGCAAGAAAAATCATTCGAAGAAGAGAAGCAACAACAAGTGAATAATGCGATTGAAGAACTCAGCTCATTAATTCCAAATGTGGCCATTACTTCAGCCGAACTCGTAAAACAATGCAAGAAAAAAGTTCCAGCTTTGTTGCCGTTGTCGAAAAATGTTAACGAAATACAAAACGTTAACGCAAACAACACCAACGACAAGCCAGTCTTGTTCAATAATTTTTGCCCTTTTCGGCGTCTACCTAACGTTCCATTTTCCATCGGCGGTCGGCCACGGAAACGTTCGAAGTCTGTGGATTTCTACGCCTCAATGCCACCACCACTTGAAACTTTATTTGAATCGGAGGAAGAGTATTTACCAGGTGGCATGCAATCAATTGGAAATCAAGACAAAAATGGAAATGGTTCAGCTTGTGGCAAATATTTCGGCAGTGCCAATGCCAAGGATTTGTCCGTCCAAACACCAAAAACGTTGGCTATCGTTCGAAAATGGATTGGAAACTTGGACATCAATTAAATCAAATCAGTGAACAATGGACATTCGATAAAATGTTGCATACATTTTTCATCACATGAATCAATCATCACACGAAAAGAAATAAAAAAACATTTTGATCACATAAATAAATTCATTCTCATGAATCATAAACCAATGCCAAGCATTTTGGTGAAATTCCGTCATTTAGATAAACTAACTTGCGATTTTAAAAAATAAATATATTCGATCATGTTCAAAAGTAAAGAAAAATAAAAACAAGAATGATATTATGATTTTTTCCCGTTTCAATCTTTCAATACATTCGATAGACTTTTATTGGACTAGTAGGGAGTCACTCTAAAAGAGAAAACCGTTGCGTAGGACATTCCGATTGCAAAACTACCCTAAGAAGGTTGTGAGAGAGTTCGGTTTGATGACAACTGACTCAGTTAACGTTCTGTCCTGTTTGCTGTGGCGCTCCCATCAGCTAATCAAGAACGAAGAAGATCCGAATAAAACCGATTGCAAAAATGGCGCAAAGCAGCCTACGCATGCAACTTTGCAATCTGTTTTATTCGGATCTTCTTCGTTCTTGAGTAGCGCATTGCCGCATACTAGTATATCGCGCTAGAAATATACTTGTATGCGCTGGTATATACGATATTATTATAGTCCGGTGAACGCTTGGTTTGAAGTGACAGATGAAAATCGACTGCGAAAGAATTTGAAGTTTCGGAATGAAAAGTTAATATGGAAATAAGATGCATCCTATGAAGAAAATGACGCGACCAAAAAAAAAAATACGACATCAAATGCTGCCAGTAGTAGTGTCAGCTCAGCCAAACAAACTGAACAAGGTGCAACAAATAAAATTGATAAACAACATCAAAACGATGAAGAAGATGACGACGCCGGATCAGACTTTGTTTTCGCGATAGAAAGTGGGTTTGTGAATTTGGAAAGTATTCTGATCGATTGCGGTGGAGTAATGATTCGTAAGTTGATTATTTTTTATTTTGACATATCTTGTTTTGTGAGTGTTCCATTTTTTAGATTTTGTTTCCACCGTTATTTAATATTATTTATTTCGATGATTGGCTTTGTGCGGTTTACCTTGTGTGTTGTGTGCTTTTGATATGCGTTTGCTTGCCTCGCTTATTCCTGACTGATATTTTGATTTCGACAGAGCATCACTTCTTATAGGATGCATCTTTTGTTTAGAACAGGGTGTTCAGAAGGTGTTAAAAATCATTTTAAACCGCATAGACGCGGGAATAACATCCAAAACAAGTGACGGTGGATCTTCAAATGATTCACAGGAAAAAAAATCCACTGGTGAAATATTGGGCAAATGTGGACCATCAATGCCCGATGTAACAGATCCAGACCCCTTCAGTAAATTACTGAAGGCATTGGAAACTGGAAAAAAACACTTTTTCGAAGGATTTACGGATACGTTTCCTGAACCAGATGAATCTGCCGGCTATGGATATTGCCTAGAAGGCGAACATTTTGATTAGTCACTCAAATTCAAGGCTACCAATTTCTGTCAAATTCTCTCCGATTGACTCAACTGCTTACAGCGCCACCCTTACACAAAGTATCGCACTTTCGAAACTATTCTACACAGCAGTAATACTTTAACTACTTCAATAATACCATTTCTTGGCATTCGTATTCACATCTTGAAACAGTTAAGAAGTTTGAAGAAGCTAAAAAATTGAAAATGTTCTCAAAGCAAAAGAAAAATGGTGAAGAAAAGCCACCAAAAGTGCCATTTTATCCGAAAAAAGACGAAAATATAAAAGTTTCTTCTGTTTTTGTTGGCGAACAACGAGGTAAATATTGTTATTTATTTATTTTCATGGTTTTATGGTTTCAGTATCTGACTTTTTTTTTTACTATTGTAATTAATTGACAGTCACTCGTTCCAAAACACGGTTCTATGCCTACTATGATGTTAAACAATGTTTTGTTCGTTTACCAATGTGCCCATCGGCAGAAACCTTGGCATGGTTAGAAGAAACTGAACCTGTTCCGCAGCCTGAAATTGAAGCTGTAAAAGACGTAAATGATGCAAACATTGTCCAATTTATTCCTGCAAACGTTGAAAAAATTGGTCATCGTCGACGCATGTCAGTTGTTGGATGCGGTTTATATTCAGTAAACAAGCGCATTGTTGAAAAAGGAACAGATTTCTTGGAAAAAGTACCACGAAACAACAACAATATCATAAAACAATCGATTCCAGATGGTTCAGACATTGATGATCCATATTTTGGAGGTGCAAAGTCAAATTCAACCGCTGGTGAACTTGCATTGTTGGGCCAAGAATCATTTGATGATGAAAACGAAGTCAATATTGGTGAAAATTGTGTCAGTGCTTCTGAAAATATTGGCATTTCGGTTGATGTTTTGGATTCCAAAGGTAATTCAAATGATGCGATCAATGATTCGCAAGAAAAATCATTCGAAGAAGAGAAGCAACAACAAGTGAATAATGCGATTGAAGAACTCAGCTCATTAATTCCAAATGTGGCCATTACTTCAGCCGAACTCGTAAAACAATGCAAGAAAAAAGTTCCAGCTTTGTTGCCGTTGTCGAAAAATGTTAACGAAATACAAAACGTTAACGCAAACAACACCAACGACAAGCCAGTCTTGTTCAATAATTTTTGCCCTTTTCGGCGTCTACCTAACGTTCCATTTTCCATCGGCGGTCGGCCACGGAAACGTTCGAAGTCTGTGGATTTCTACGCCTCAATGCCACCACCACTTGAAACTTTATTTGAATCGGAGGAAGAGTATTTACCAGGTGGCATGCAATCAATTGGAAATCAAGACAAAAATGGAAATGGTTCAGCTTGTGGCAAATATTTCGGCAGTGCCAATGCCAAGGATTTGTCCGTCCAAACACCAAAAACGTTGGCTATCGTTCGAAAATGGATTGGAAACTTGGACATCAATTAAATCAAATCAGTGAACAATGGACATTCGATAAAATGTTGCATACATTTTTCATCACATGAATCAATCATCACACGAAAAGAAATAAAAAAACATTTTGATCACATAAATAAATTCATTCTCATGAATCATAAACCAATGCCAAGCATTTTGGTGAAATTCCGTCATTTAGATAAACTAACTTGCGATTTTAAAAAATAAATATATTCGATCATGTTCAAAAGTAAAGAAAAATAAAAACAAGAATGATATTATGATTTTTTCCCGTTTCAATCTTTCAATACATTCGATAGACTTTTATACAAGCATTGCTGCATACAAGCATTGCTGCATACAAGCATTGCTTTACTGAGCGAGCAATACAGACTTGCTGCTGATCTCTCTCTAACTTCTGTAGTGAATCGCTTTGATGTATGCTACCATCTCTTTTACTCGAATCGTCGCAAATCCGATAACGGATTTTTGAATAGCTGTTTGTGCACTACACACTTTTGATTTGCATTCGCAATGGGTACTCAGTGATTTTTTCCATTCACGCGTTTCTTGGGATTGAAGAACGAATTTATTTCAACTGTCATACAGTTTCAGCTCGGTTTATTTTTATGAATAAAACCATAATTAATGCTAATCTTGATCAAATAAATCATGAGAAAAATTAAATATTGCGTAGTGTCGTCTTGTAAGTATCATTGCGGAACATCTGAAGACGTTAGAATGTTTAGGTATGCAGTTATTTATTTTCTTCTTTTTTTCGGGACATATTTTAAATCGGCTTTTTTGTAGATTTCCTAGAGATGATGATATTGCTAAAAAATGGACTAAGGCCATAAAAAAAATTGATTCCGTCGAGAAACCCATGGGTGGTATGGTCTGCATCGAGCACTTTGCAAAAGAAGATTTTAAGAGATATGATAAATATCGGATTGAGTTAGCAGCACAATCCATACCAACTATTTTCAATGAAACTGATTTAAAAGTTGATGAAATCGAATTATTTCCGGTGGAACACGAATCATGTTGTGCTCCAAATCAAAAAAGGTCCTGTGAATTTAATCAAAACATTGGCTGCGATATTGCTTGCTCACAATGTCTACAAAAAGATGAAAAGATGCTAGATCTTCAACAAAAAAATGAGACCTTGTCGAGAATGAACCAAGAACAAACCAAAACTGCCAGTGAATTGCGACACACAATCAAGAAATTACGTGACAAATTGTATTATTTGGAAGCTCTAAAGGATAAGTCCAAGAATGTGAAGTCGAGTTTAAAAGAGCAAACATTACTGAATGAACATTTGAGCAATGATTTGCAGGTATTTATTTTTTGTATGACCGTAAATGCTATTTATTAACATGATTTCATTATTGCAATCAATTCATTAGAAACTGAATGGCGATGAACTATTGCAACTATTACATAGTGGTGTGAAAGGTGGTGTCAAATACTCCGAGAAGGCCAGAAGATTTTGTCTAACTTTGCATTACCACAGTCCACGTGCCTACAACTTTGTGAGAGAAACATTCAATAACCATTTACCGCACCCGAAAACCATCCAGTACTGGTACGCAAATTCTGATTTAAGTGGTGATCCTGGGATTCAAGATAAACACATGGACAAACTCAAGAAGGCTGCGAAGGAATTCAAAGATAAAAATGATTGTGATATGTTGTGCAGCTTAGTGTTTGATGAGATGAGCATCAGAAAGCAGGTTTTTTGGTCATCAAAACAGTTAGACTACATTGGATACATCGATTGCGAAGAAAATTCAGTGAGCCAAGAGAAGAAAGTTGCCAAACAGGTCATTTTATTCATTTTAAATGGATTAAATGTAAACTTCGAATTTCCCGTGGCTTATTTCTTCATCGATACATTGAATGCTAAGCAACGAAAAAATTTGCTGCTCAAAATTCTCGAAACCGTTACCAAAAGTGGGGTGAACATAGTGAACTTGACTTTCGATGGTTATTCGGCAAATATTTCAATGTGCCGGATGTTAGGTGCTGACTTGGATGTATTTTCTACTGGGTTTCAGCCATTCTTCAAAAATCCTTATGATGGACATGATATTTTTATCATTTTAGATCCATGTCACATGGAAAAATTGGCCAGAAATGCACTAGCTGCAAAAAAAATTCTTTATGATGCGGAAAATGGAAAAATAGAGTGGAGATTCATAGAATCTCTTTATAATTTTTCTAAAGAAAACTATTTTCCCATGCACAAACTTTCCAAAAAACATGTGCAATGGTACAGCAATCAAATGAGCGTTTGCATAGCGACTCAAACTTTAAGTGAATCGGTTGCAAATTCATTAGAATTTTTGATGGGACAGGGCCATCCGGAATTTCAAGGCGCAGAAGCAACAATCAAATTCATTCGAATCATGAACACTTTATTCGACATTTTCAATACAAAACATACAAAAAGCAAAAACATCTTCAAAAGAGCAATGAACCCAGAAAATAAACGAGTGGTTTTCGATTATTTGAAATCATGCATTGGTTACTTTGAATCTATAAAAGTTGATGATAGAAATCGTAGTTTGGGTGTGAAGCTGAAGCAAACAAAGAAGAAGCGGCAAGGTCGAATAAAACGAAAAAACAAAGCATACAAAACCAAAGACAGAAAAAGGACCGTATTAGTTCCACTGTTGAAATCGCGAAGAAAGACAGCATTTAGAGGATTCATAATTGACATTCAATCTATTTTCCTAATGTATGAGCTGCTTGTTGAAAAAAAAAATTTAATGAGTCATTTGCCAACATATTTCCTACTTCAAGACATAATCGAAATGTTTTTTGGGAAAATAAGATCAAACTGTGGATTCAATAATAATCCAAACATACACCAATTCAAAGGAGCATATAGAAAAGTTCAAGGAAATCTCGATATTAAATGTTCAGAATTGGGAAACTGTCGCTTATTTGATAACGATTTACCTAGAAATCAAGTTTATTCGGACATTTACTTTGTTTCATCGAACCGCCCGACACTTCAAAATTTAGATTGTGAAGATCTATTTGAAAAACAAAAATATGATATTTTTGAGGAGATAGTCACTCTTGATAACATAGAAATATGCAATCCATTGCTGGATGAAACAAAACAAATTTCAATACTTCATATCGCTGCAATGATTGAAAAAAAAATTTTGGACTGCCCTCGATTCTACTGTATTACTTGTCAACATGTTCTAAATGAAAATGAAAAAGTAAACCAAGTTCATTCGGTATTATTGGGAAGGAATCCATGCACTAGTACTTTTGAAATATGCAAAAATGCAGAGAGGTACTTCAAGCTATATGACGTTCAATCTGATTCCAAATCCCGTTTCGATTTTCGAGTTCTTTATTGTATGATGTTTCGCTCGATGGATTTTAAAGCATTATACACCAATTCAAAATTTGATTGCGATGTAAATCATAAATATCAAATGATCAAATGCATCGTTGGACAATATGTTGCAATAAGAGCAGCTCAGGTCTCACGAAACATTACACTGGATCAGTATGACCTAATATCTAGACAACACTTTAATCGATTAGTTATAAGAGATGGACAGTAATTATAAAATTTGATATTCTTGAATAATATTTCACATCACAGATTCATGTATTTTGAAAATACAAATAAAGAAACATAAAAATTTGCAATCGTTTTAATTAATTTTCCAATGCAGTTCAGTTTTGTAATTCAATTGATTTGTTTACTAGTGAAACGACGTTTGTTTGTCAATGGCATTAGTTCCTTTGTGTAATGATGGCGCTACCGTCGCACGAGAGAATCGGAATACTTAAGCATTGATTACATATAGAACTTACAGAGAGTGGTTTGGATCAAGTAACTTAAACCTACTAAGTAACTAACTCAAGTAACTTAAGCCTACTAAGAAACTTAAAACCAGGCCATGTTTTAAGAATTGGTGGCCTTTTTTTCTTTTCTTTTGCTCATTGAAATAACATCACAAATTGAATGAACAAAAAAAAAGTCACCAATTCTTAAATTATGGCATGTGTTTTAGTTACTTAGTAAGTTTTACTTACTTAGTAGGTTTAAGTTACTTGAGTAGGTTTTCGTTACTTGAGTAAGTTATAGCTACTTAGTAATTTCAAGTAAGCAAGTCACGTCAAGTAACCTACTAGCCTACTTACTCGACTTGAGCAAAATTACCCTACAACTTAGCCTACTAGATTAGCCTACTTACTTGCAGGTATGGTGCGAACTCCAGAATCCAGTCTAGAAATCGCATTAATTCATGAAACATTTTTATGTACATCCCGAGAGGGCTCTCTCGGATGCGTTCGGAAGAAAATCGGAACGCCTTCGGAGCGTCATGTCGCAACATTGCGTCGTATATATTTTATTCAGACCGTAAGTTAAATGAGGCGTCCGCAGTTTTTCACACATTCTATTCACCACTCAATCGATCTCGAAATCGAAGTATGTGCGCTGCAGTGTGGACGCCTCATCGAACTTACGGTCTGAATAAAATATATACGACGCAATGTTGCGACATGACGCTCCGAAGGCGCTCCGATTTTCTTCCGAACGCATTTGAGAGAGCTCTTTCGGGATGCGATTGTAAATGACACCATTATATATGGGACAAGAAATACAAGCATTTGTATTTGCATTGTTTGCAAAATTGCTATTGTAAACACAACATATGCGAAAAGTATTAATTTGCGTCAAAATCATTCGTGCAGCGAAGGCAATTTTCTCGTTAACATGTTTCCGATTAACGGCATGTACGAAATCCAAGGATTTCACACAAAAAACAAGGTTTTAAGGATTAAAACATACTTTTCCGCACTGTTTTCACGATTTTTTAATAGTTTTTGAATTGATTGATATTTGAGTTTTTTTTTTCGAAAATGCCTTTAGGCAAAAATTTTGTTTCAAAGAAATTGTTTTTCTACGCGTTTTAGACGATTTCCAATCGATTGGCGGGGAAAAAAAATTCGAAAAAGAATTCAAAAAAATTTCAATGGTCAAGGGTCACAGGGCAAGTGCATTGATTAACTAACAACAGCGCCACGTACCATAACACGCAAAACTATTTTCCCTTCCTGTGCATTTCAAATGGGCCCGATTAAAGTTCCGCGTGTTATGGTACGTGGCGCTGTTGTCAGTTAGTTCCAAATGTATGGAGAAAATGCGATACACTTGCTCTGTGCATAGGGTACATGTAGTAGCCATAAAAAAAATTCTATGAAGTCTCACACCACCCAAATCAATGGGGATCATTCTGAGAATTCCCTCTACACGAAAAAAAAGTTTGCATTGATTTATATTACACTGGGAGAGAGTTATTGGACAACGACAACGACGACAACGACAACGACGACACCCAAAGCCACCATTGTGGATGGCGGAAAAGTAATAGATAATG
>GL502395.1:1094985-1114705 GCA_000149185.1 Mayetiola destructor
GAAGAAGAAGAACATGTTTCGTGAACATATGATGCCACCCCATGTAAAGTTATTGGACTTTGATTGAGTCTCATCATATAATTTTGTGATTTGCTAGAAACTGAGCTTCTTGGGGTGCTGGCGCCAAAATAGAAAAACATATCTCGAGATATTCAAGAAATAAATATTATATCAGAATTTCAGAGCTGTAGCTTCCATGCATGATGAGTTATAGCTGGACATACAAACAAACATTTCACGATTCTAAAGCTTGATATGAGACATCAAACAATAAGAAAATAGAAAAAAAATTCCTTCTTTTCTTCATTTTTGGATAATTTTGTTCTTTTTTTTTATTCGTTTTGTTGTTTCAATAGATAGGAGAGTTTGAAATATGGGCATTAAGCAACTATAATGGTTTTCTTACGAACCATCATCGATCTCTTTGATAATCTTGGATTTGAAAGTTTCCAATATCATCAAAAAATAGAAACGAATCAACAAATTCAAGTAAAAAACAGAAACAGAGGAAAAGAAACGAACGATAACAACAATCATGACACATCACACATTCAATTTACTAACCAGCCTTTTGCAAAAGCTTACAAGTACGCATCGAAAGTAGCTGCTACTGTGCTCGAAATAGCGGCTACTTGTAGGATTTTGCGAAAGGCTGTTACTAACAAATGCATTGGCTAATTGAGATGTAAACGTAAAATCGCAATTTACTTTCGCATTTCACACATTTTAATTTTTCCATTTTGGTGTGACCACAACAGTGGTCAAATGGAAGCATCAATACAAATACATCCAAAACAACTACCTATGTACCCGCCAAAAAATTGACTGCCTTAGCGGTAAACGATTGATGTGCACCTGTGTACACTTTTCGGCTAAATTCACAAATTTTAAACTGGCAACTCTGAGAAATTCATTTGGTTTTAAATGAGTTCGTCCAATGATCAACGATCTTTAAAAAGATCTTCTCACCAGCCAATCAGGATTGGTTTACAATTTTCCTTAAATTCCTTCCTACATAATGCCTTATATAAAAGGGATTTCGAAAAAGTTCAGAATATTCAAAGATTACATAATCGAGGATTATTTGAATGTGAAGTAGTTTCACAAACGAAATAAAATAACATTTAGTAAATTTTATGACGGTGAAAAGGACCCAAAATAGCGTGGGAAAAAAAATCCATAAAATTTGAAATAAGAAACTGCGCTCAGGATAAGAGACGCGTTCATGTCTGGGAAGCTTATCATCGAAATGACAACACAACGGCTAAATATTAATTCAAAATTCGAAATGAAGATCGCAACCTCGGAGAACTATGGAATTCCGTGGAGACGCGATTCATTCTTATACAAAATATGGAGCGAGCACAAAAAAAAAAGAAAAAAATAAGAACAAAAGTTCAAACAGATTGAAAACAAATATAATGATTATATTGTGTTGTGTGCGAATTCTGTGATGATATCATGCGTAAGATGATGAAAGATGAGTAAAGACTACTTTTGTAACGAGCAACGAGTGTAAAGGTAAGTAGCTACTAGCTACTCAATGACAATTCATCGCATTGTGAACAGTTTTGTTTATTATTAACCTCCACTTACTGATGGAATCATTTCTCCTTTTGCTCCTGAACGATTTTTATTTTTTCTGAGCTTTGAATCCATAATAACGATGGATTCATTTATTCCATTCCCATTTATGATCCATCGTGGCTGTTGCCCGGAATTCATTTGGATCTCTTTTATCCTAAACGGTTTTTCTCTTCACTCTGACTCTCCATTTTCGCAATTCGATTCAAGAGTCAATTGCCAATCGCAATACTGTAAATAGAAAATGGGACAAAAATAATCCTACAAATTTCAAATGCACAAAGAACGACAACTTAATGAAAAATGAAAACAAAAAAAAACAAAATCATTGTGAATATGAATCGAAATGCACCCCATGACATGACATATTAAGGGCATCGAATATACAATTTAAACCATAACGAGTAACAAACACTTTAGACTTTAGATTCGTCCGAAATGCCTCAAATACGAAACATTTCTTTTCTCAACAATCTCAACCTGCCAACATCAAATAACCATTTGCACATAATAATGAATGAACACCTACTGAGTGAGTTGATATGGTAATTCAAAAATCATTTTCCCAATGACAACATCAAAACGCAACAATCTTGTTTTCATTCTACTTCTATTAGTTTTTATGTGTGCAATTGCTTTTCCGTTTTTTTTTTTATTATGCATATACGCCTCACTTTTGAATAAAAAAAAAACAATTGCGTCAACATCAAACGGATTCTATTATGGCAATTGCTATGATATGTTTAAGTGTTGTTGCTGAAATCGAAAACAAAAAAATCTCTTCATTTTTCACCGTTGTTGCGAGAGCATCAAAGATTGAAGAACCCTTTGACTCGATGATGTTTTCTCGATGATGATGGCTTGAGAGTGCCATTCAAATTGGAAAATGTTTTACTATGGATCCAACTGACTGACTTGAAAATAAAAAAGCATTCAAGCGTTGGATTTTTTGGCTTTGAATTTGGATACGATATCAAGGAAAAAGGCCGATAAATACAAGTGAATGGATCATCATATTCCATAATTTTAGGTAATAAATGCATTTAACGTTTTTATTATGGCAAACACATTGGACGAGAACAGGAACCGCAATTCGGACCGCCTATGAAACCGTACAAGAGGTGTGAAATGATCTGATTTTTTGTTTTCAATTTGGTTTCTTTTCAACACTTGAACGGTTTTAAAAACTCCAATTGTTGTCGACCATAAGCCCAAAGTCTAACTATGTATTACATTAAACATACAACATTCTATGCTAATGCCCTGAACCCTAAATGCCTTCAACAAATGCCATTCGTTGTGCTAAATGCACAAAATAGATTTAATGCAAACGATTGATTTCCATAGTTGCAGACATAATAGGCAATGGTGCACTATGCATTCGGCACAGGCATAAAAATGAAACGGAATTGTTTGGCTACAAGCACAAACACACAGACACACACAAAACAAAAGCGAAAAAAATTTAAGTTGCAAGAATTGAGAGTTTAGTTGTAATCTATTTGTTGAGTTCATAAATAAATCGTTTTCAATAAAATTTGATCAATGGCTTTTTATTTAATGCCAAATGCACAATGCACATGGCAAACACAAACGCACAAACTCATAGAACATTATACATAATAATATTATTTCACTTTTGTGGTTTATTCCACACATGCCGTTCTAAGTCAATTATACAATAACGGCGACGGGCGCAAACAGAGCAAAAAAAATAAAAAATAAAAAAATAAAAGAAAAACATCTTTAAACATATACTTTGGATCGTTAATCGTTAAACATTCACCTATCGCTGCATAATCGAGTTTGAAATTCGATGCGAACATTTAAAAATATTTTTCGCGTTTACTGCCTGACCATAAAAAAAAAAAACATTGGTGAGCCACCAAATAAGCGAATACCAACACCGTCGAGGCATTAGTAATGCTTTCGAAAACTAAATAAAACAAACCATGTGCCGAGAGCTTCCGCCATTCCATTACAATTACACATTATACATTTCAACAACCGACACACACGCAGATACATTCCAATTTTATTGACTTGAAATGTAACGATTTGGCATTTGAGGGCAGCATTCACCAAAGTATTATTAAAATAATAATTATTAACGTCGAAATGAGCGTCTGAAATTTGAGACGAAATTATAGTTTTTCCATGCCTGATGCAACAAAAGAAGAAATTGGTCATTGAACTTGGATCCATAATGTTTTAGATGTTGGCAAAATAAAAATAAAAAATATTTTATTCTATTTTATTGTTCCTTTTTTTCGTGTTGTTTTTTTTTTTTTTTCTTTTCTTCATTGTATTGCTTAATGATAGGAATAACTTTGGGGAAAAAATAATTTTACTTCGGCCTTCGAAAAATGAAAATCTCTTATCTAATCTAATCCTTTCGTTTATTTTAATTTCTTATAACGCAATTGATCATATTGAAAATCAAAAAGATTTCTCATTCCTTTGAATCGTGTTACATTAAAATCTTCAATTTGATCATTCTGCAACAAAACCAATCGATAAAGATTTCGTAAATTATAAATGGTTGCGCCAATGTGTTGCAATGAATTTGATCGTAAATCCAATACGTACAAAAATGGTGTACTATCAAATAAATGGTCGGGCAACACTTTGATTTGATTATTTCTCAAAAATAAAAACATTAAATCGGGCAAATCAAATGCGCCCGGTTCGATAACCTCAATTTCATTATATTCAAGACGAAGATCTGTCAAATGATGAGCACCATTAAATGCAAACGATTTCAATGTAATCAATCGATTTTTATTCAAAGACAACATATACAATTCATCCAATCCATTGAATGCAAAATTGTCCAAATGAAGAATTAAATTACCGTCAAGTCGAATTTCGGTTAAATGTTTGGCCCGTGCGAATACCGAACTCGGTATATGACCCAATTTATTATCGCTAATTGTTAAATTGTGTAAATTCCATGCATTTTCAAAATCTTCATAATTTAATATATTGAGATTTGTGCTTTGCATTTGAAATTCCTCTAAATTACGAAATTTTTCGAATATTTGAACGGGAATAAATGGTATGTGTGCATTGTATGCTATGCTGAATTTTTCCACTTTGTCCGCTTGATTGACGGTCATATTATCGAATTCAAGCCGATCACCATATTTCATTTGGATTCTTTTGGCCACATAACAATTGGTTTCGTCGAATGTTGGTGCACATTCGATGTGTATTGATTGCGATGGTGGTGATGATGGTGGTGGTGGTGGTTGTACTGCAAATGATTCACTATCGACGCTAAAACATTGAATATTATTTAAAAAAAAGACCAATTTCAGCAGCAATCCGATTTGAATGAACCTAAAAGAATGGAGAAGTTTTAAAAATCGATTATTATTTATTATTATTGATTCGGTGGATGAAATCACTGCCTTACGGAAACAAAAACAAACACTCACCACTTTGAATCGAACATTTTTTTTTGTTATTCTTTTTGAATTTCGGAACTTATTTATCCAACTAAAGCGATGTTTGATACACGATTGGATTGTTTTTTTTTTCTATCGCTGTGTGTGATATGTGTAGATTTGGAGATGAAAATTATTAAATTTACGACTACACCAAATAAATAAATGACACCGCTCAACCGCTCACTCAAGTCATACTAAATAAATATTTTGCCTTTTTCAGTGGACAAGCGTGCATAAAATCAAAACGAAATATTTCGTTAGCAAGAATGAATGTAAATGTTTTGCCCAGGAAAGGAACTCATTGATAATAATTGTATGTGTTTGTTTGTTGTTGTTTTTTTTTTAAGTGACCGACATCTTACAAATCTCTTTTGTTTCCGCATAATGATAACAGCCTCTAATTGCCGACAGTAGATGTAAAGACATGAATGAACTGAATGTGACTGCTGGTTTGTTCTCTTCTGCTTTTAAACCGGCACACGATTCCGACAGTGATAGGAAAAAAAACGATGATAAACAAAACAAAAAAATTGGCTTTTCGAGCAAATTTGTATGCCTGAGCATGCACATCAATATTTCCGTTTTTTTTTCTTCAGTTTTTGATTACGTTCTCTATTTTATTTCATTTTTTATTTTTGTTATTATCATGTTGCTCCAATGCCTGACCCATACATTTAATTTATAATATATGCATGAATTGTGTTGGAGATAGTGAGAGAATGAAGTGTGGCTACTGATTGCTTATGGTGTTCAATGTTCGATACATTCTTACAAAAACAAATCCCAACAATAGCTGGCCAGACACAATCATTTCACATATGTCATCAATGCTTCGAAATACGAAAAATCATCAATCCAATCGTACACTTGCTAGTTCAAAATTTCTATAATAGTTCAGTTACTAAACTCGAAACCATACCTTGTTTGCAAATCGTTTTTTGTTAATTGCCCAGTATGTTGTCGAAAGATCTGTGTTTTAAATAAATATTTTTTTTTTTTTTACAAAACAGAAAAAGTAAGCGTGTCACGATTAAAGGGTAAATTATTCTGATGAAATAACCCATCGATAACGGTATCAGCCGTGTTGTCAATCGTTTCGAATCTACAGATGTTCATGTTTTGTGTCGAAATGATTTATTATTATTTTTGGCATAAAGCATTGAAGGGACATCACTCCTTATTCCACTCATTTTGCAAGCGAATTTTTGTTTGGTTTTGCCCTTCACCATTCATCATTCGCACTCAAATTTTGGTTTTGTTTTTATTTTTTTTATTTTTTCCATTTGACAATCTGTAGCCCGCATCATTCTTCATTTGTTCTGGATGATTGAACGAAATATGAAAAAGAAAAAGGGGGAACTAAAACAATGTGAAATGTGTTTTCGATGCATAATGCGTAATAATCTAATATAATTTTTGGTGTTGAATGGATTCTTGAAATCAAGTTTCATTTATTGATGGATGAATAGGATTTTATGTGGGAAAAAATGTCGACATGGTAACACATGGTACACGGTTCATTCTAATACATCAATATTATAAGTAATATTTTTTCATCATAGAAAAACAAATTTTCTTCAAATTAGAAATGGTAAATTGAACCGAATTTTCGGCTACAAATTACAACCAAAAAATCCATTGGAATGAATTGAAGAAATTCGATTCTCGTTTTACTGTTTGCTTGCCATCTACTTACATCCGATTGAATAAACACGTACACAATGCACACGCACACACAAAATATACGTATCGTGTACATCAATATTGAATATTTGTGTGATGCATTGCGCTGATTTGTTTATTTTTCCAACGAAACGTTTGATCGACAGCTGAGGAAATTACAATTTTTTTTTTTTCGTATTTTATGTTGAGAATCGAGTGGAAGCTAATTCAATGATTTCCAATCTTTATTCTTTTTATTTATTTTTTTTCATTTATTTTTGGCAATGCACAAAGCGCTCATTTATTCCTGGTTGATTTGATACTCCAGCTACTTTTGGTTCAATGAATGCATTCAATTAGCATATTTGAAATTGTATTCATTCATAATGTCGAAAAATCTGTATTTGTTATGTTGTTTAAAACACAAATATTTGGAATTCAAATGCACAGAAGCAATCGAAGACTAAACAAATAATTTTGAGTAATTTTAGAGGATGATTTTCGGTTTGAATGAGCTCATTCTACAATATTCCTCAACAAACACAATTCAAATCGAATGTCTTTGAAAGTGTGTACGGAATTCAATAGAATTGATTGATCGTTAACTGAATAGTATTGTCAGTTGGTATTTGAATGCCCGAAGGATTTGACTCGAAACCTCTTTTCGTAATTTTGGTTCAAAGAAATGGCTCTTCATTTATGCACGTCTTCAAAAGATGCTTTTTCTCGACCGTAATGTCATTATTATTACGGAATTTGATATTGAATTCGTCTAGAGCACTGTTAAAAACTGATCAGCCAGACAATGCATGACATTCGATACAAATTACAAATATTTTCCATATTTATAATGCCTCAATTCATTCTCATATCATCGAGAAACATTAAATCCAAAAACCAAAACAAAAAACGAACCTTTCACATCGAAGAAAATGATCGATAAACTTTATACTTTTTAACCAAAGAATGACAGTGAACAAATCCAAACATTTTAAAAAAAAATTTTGAGATTGAGTCGTGATTTTTGACGTTTTTCATTTCGAAATTAGATTAAAAGATTTTTTTCTCTTATAAACAAGTTAAACTTGTTTCTTTTTTGTTCAATCACATTGATCACTATGATGATGATGGTATTACCTGGCCGGTGTGTCGATCCGATATAAAAATCATATTCGGTTGATTTGGTATTTTTGTGCTATTGCTCGTCTTTACCAATTCGAATGCGTTCGCTGCTGTTGTTGTTTGGTACATGGTTATGGGTTAAGTCACAAATACACCTGAATCATGTGAATGTTTATGTTTGAATGTGTTTTAACCATTTTGATTGTCTGTTTCGCGTATTTTCTGTTTCGTTTTTTTGTTTGTATGTTATGCGTTTTATTCTTATTTCTTATGGTCAACATTCAACATCATCTTCTCTACCTGTGTCTCGGCTCTATGTTTTTGTTTTCGTTTTCGTTTTTTTTTATAAATCCTTATTATTGTATTTGTGTTAAAAAGAAATGCATCCGTAAACGAGTGTAAGTGATAGTGCGCTTCCCATTCGAACAAACGAATGATGATCAGTTCCCGTGTTCAGGCACATGTTTGTATTTTATTTTAATGTTTACAATTCATTGGATGTTCATTTGTTGAAAAAAAAACTGTGTATTGTTTTTGAGACGCACACGAATACACGCACACACCGATCGCCCGACAGCCCAACAGGCAAATCAATTCCTTTTTCAAAAAATCACAACAAATCTTTAATCAGCATCGAATTCATTCTTCAAGTGAAAAGTATTGCATTTAGAACAGCAAAAATAACCACGAAAAGTTTTTAATTCACTGCCAGAGCTTAGCCGTGAAGTGAAGTTAATGTAAAAGTTTTGCAAAACAAGTGTTGTTTCAAAGTCGATCGGAAAGAAAAACATAAAAAATATTCTTTTAACCCGTCGATTTAATAAACAAAATGACGAATATCAATCGACCAGGACCGGCATTTTCACCAAATGCTCTAAACGATAAACTAAATATGATTCAATTGTGCGAAAAATCATTTGTTGGCGTTCCACAACTGTTGATTGATTTTCAACGGTTGTCCGAAGATCAAGAAACTGCTGACACAGTGTTTATTGTTGATCGTGATGAAGAGCGAATTTATGCTCATAAATTAATATTGCAAGCAAGGTATTCATACACTGAATGAGCGTCAAGTAACAATTAATTTTGATCCATTATTATTAAAATACATATATCCCGATTCCGGTAGGTGCAAAAGTTTTCAAACATCGAAACGAGGTGAATTCTCATGCATTGCCGGCGGTTTGGTAACACAAACATCGTCTGGAGCACACATTCGGATGCCACATGTCAATTCAGCAGTTTTTCGACAATTTCTTCTGTATATCTATACCGGCAAGGTATGAAACGTATTGAAAACTTTTTCGGATTGAAATTTTATTCGATTGATTTTTAACATTTCGATGTTTTGTTTTTTGTTTTTTGAATTAGATAACATTTCAAGACTCTCGAGTGTTTGAATTGATGACATTGGCCCAGGAAATGGGCATTGAAGAATTGAAAACGGCTTGCGAAGATCATGTCGTTTCAACGCTATCAGTGGCAAATGCATGTGGCCATTTGGCAACCGTTATGGATCTACAGGACAAGCCATCAAGTAAGTTTCAAAAATTGAGAGTTATTTTTTCCGATTGATGAATCAGAGCATTTCTGAAGCATTGCCGCAGTCATTCTGGTAAAAACAATTTGTTTTTGTCCATTGTGGATTTCAGCTACTGCTCAACAGATGGCACTAGTCGCGATTTTTTTAAAATATTCCATCATTATGAATGAATTAATTGATAAACGCTCGAGTATGCATAAACTCTTTTTAACCATTCAGATTGAATTGGCAGGCATTATCGAAATGCTAGATGGCATTACAACGGGGATAATCAAAGTATGAACAAAAAAACAACAGAAATCTCATTTCACAAATATGTTGATTATGATTGGCCCATTAGAGCCCCCTAACGGCGTTTTGAACAAATAATGTGGCTTTTTTTTCCTCCCCCAAAGTGTCAAACGATACACAGAAATATTAATGTCTTATTCGTGTTTGTTTGTTAAGCGCATCAAGCACAGGCATACCGTCAAAGATTTGGATAAACATTCCATTCATTTTGTACAATAATTGATAAAGAAAATCAAAAAAAAAAAGAACTAAAAATTCAAAATGTCGTTTAAAAGTAATACAAAAGTTCAAAAGGTGATGGTTCAGCCCATCAATTTAATTTTCCGATATTTACAAAATCGTTCTCGCGTTCAAGTTTGGTTGTACGAAAACGTTTCGCTACGTATTGAGGGACACATCGTTGGTTTCGATGAATATATGAATTTGGTGCTGGACGATGCCGAAGAATATCATATGAAAACTAAAAATCGCCGTCAAATGGGCCGGATTATGTTAAAAGGCGACAATATTACGCTTATTCAAAACGTTTCATCCGCATCATCGTAAGCATCATCATCCGAAACAACAACAAAAAAATTGAGGCAAATGGTTGAGGTTATGTTTTTATGTCGCCGCCTATTGAATGAATGGATTCAACAATATTATTTCGATTCAAAATCCATAAATTAAATCAATCGAAGTCGAAAACAAAATTCACCATCACCACCAATATGCCATTGGTGCACCACTCAATAGCCCGGATTCAATGATGATGCAGTAGACGATTAATTAGGCATTAAAAAAAATTAAGTGATTAGGATAAAACAATTGTTTCAACAACTACTATTTAGAACTGAAAATGCATCAGGGGTTTTGAAATGGAATGAACAATCACCTCTCACATTCAACACATTTAATTTTAATAAAAGGAAAACAAAAGAAAAAAAAAATAAATTCAAACGAAAAACAAAAGCGTTTTAATTTTATTTTCACATAGAAATATTGCGAATTCAAGACTGAATCATTTATAGTCATTTAAATTTTGGGAGTTTTCAATTGCAGGTGCAAAATGTACGGCATCATTTCTTGAAAGATGCACATCGTATATTGGTGAAAATGCAACGGAATGCGTCAAAACCAGTGCCTTTTCTAATTTACCGAAGGAAGCAATTATCAAACTAATTTCATCGGACTATGTAGGTTTGAAGACGAATTTTTTGCTCCTTGATTCGTCCTTGAACGTTTGTCATGACATCGAAAATTTTACAATCATTTTTTTTTTTAGTTTTGCCTTGAGGAGGAAGATGTATGGAGATGCGTTTTAATTTGGGCCAAACACAAAGCAGGCGTTACACAGCCAACTCGTCAATGGACTGAAGAGGAACGTACACGAGTTTGTCAACATTTGGCCGGAGTTATCAATCATGTTCGATTGCTTTTGATCGGTTGGCTTTTCACAAAAATAAATCCCAAAGTTGAATTTCAAACCAATTAATTTGTTCGATTTTCCGTTTATCATTTCATATCATTTCACAGATAGCCAAGTTTTTGCCGAAGAAGTTGAACCAACTGGGGCCGTGCCAATGGAATTGTCACTTGAACGATATCGTAATGCTGCCCTACAAACAAATAACAAAGCCCTGCCATTCACATCAAATCCAACACCAACAAATGTAACACTCACTACATTAACATCGACCACTGGTTGCAATACAATATCCAGCCTGTGCAGCACATTCACCGAAAATGATAAACGTTTACAGCCGCGCCTTTTGCAAAATATGTTTCCGGGATCGGCAATATTGAAAAATGATAAATTACATTTGCAAACAACATTGAATGCCTGGTATGGTGTTCCAAAACAGAATTGGCGTCTTGTATTCCGTGCATCGAGTAATGCATTTTCAGCGGCTGCATTTCATCGTTTTTGTGATGGAGTAGCCCCTGCTTACGTTATTGCTCAAGGTATATCGAGCGCAAATTATTATTGCTATTTTTTATTTATTTATTTTTTTTTTTTGTTATTTTATTATTTGAGTTTATAATTCGATTAAATTTTGATACATTAAGCATCTGGTGGTGAAATAAGCGGAGGATTCACAGATGTTGCCTGGGCAAAAACAAACCGAAAAGGTGGATACATTCATTCGGAACGTTCATTTTTATTTGTATTGTGCGCTGGCCAAGAGCCATCAACCAAATATGATATCGTGAAAAAACCATATGCCATTTGTTATCATCCGGAGTAAGAGCGATTGATATTATTCAGCTGAAAATTTTCAAAATTCATCAAAATTTTTTTCTTTTCTTTTATCGCAGGGTTGGTCCGATTTTCGGTGCCGGAGCCGATCTACAAATCGCAAACGCCTGCAATACAAATATGGATTCGTACTCAAATTTGCCACACTCATACGATGGCGGAGCGAATGCCAGCTCAAGCAGTTTATTTGGCGATTATAATTTTACCATTATCGAATATGAAGTGTACACATTGGCTTCTGTTCCAAGTCCACCGGTTAATAAATTTAAAAATGATCGATATTAATTGATAGGAAAAAAGTAACAAATTTATTGTGAAAAAATAAAAATGCCGAATTATATGAATATTTTTTTATATTTTTAATTTGAGGAAAAAAAAAACAAATGATTGAAATTATGTTTCGAAGTGCTTAAATATGACGGTTAAAATAAATGGAATTTCTCAGTATAAATTAGTTAAGTTATCACATTCGTACGCCATGTCGTGAAACATATATTCGTTGACCATTTTCGGTAATTGCACGAGCATGTTTAGCAAGAATGGCCGTCGTCGATAGTTGAGGTGTTTCGAAGAAATCAATATAAGGCTTTATTTGATCCAATGTCCAACGATCCCTGACCTTGAACAAAATATTTAGCCGTTCAATGAGGTTTGTGGTTAAATTGGTTTCGATTAATGTACGAACGCATGCAGTTTGACGATCGGACGTATCAATAATGGCGATACCCTGTAAATACTCCTCCTATCAGTCAAAACAAATTTTCATTAATCATTTAATTTTGATCAAAGTTGAATTATTTCGGATTTTTTTTCTTTTACCTTAACCTCAAATCCTTCTGGTACCGAAAGTTGCCAATTTTCCATAAATTCATCGTATCGAAACTTGGAACCCTGTTGTAAAATATTCAATGCAATTGTTCGACACACAAAATCCTTACGATATTCATACAATTGTTTCGAGCTTGACGACGCTTTTTCCGATGGTTTTGTATATGAATCGAAAAGTTTTTTAATTATTTCGGATGGTGCAATGGTTTCCGTTATCGATTCCAATGTTATATCCCGATCGACTTCATCATGTGCCCATGAATTTTCCGTAAAAACACCCAAAATTAGGCTCAACAAACGAAATTCATATTCAATATCAAAAACACGCATTTTTCCCTCAAATTCGAATGCACGAAACGATTCTAAGCCTTGTTGAAATTCATTTCGACTGCACTGTATTGTGTCCAATAATTGTTGAAATGTGAATAAACATGATCGTTCAATTGTGTGCTCTAGTTCGGGTCCCGCATATCGGGTTAATCGTAAAATTTCATCTAATTTTCGGAAACGCGGTTTCACTTTACGACATTCCAAGTATTCATGGAATACATTTTGAACTATTTTTGTTTCTAATTTGCGTTCGACAATCATCGAATCACCATCGTTGCTTCCGATTGAATCATTTGGATTGGCCCGTTCAATGGATGTATTGGCATGATTATTTGGGCTTTTCAGTGGAGATATTGATGTTGCTTGGGCTGTTTTTAGTTCAGGAATCAGTAATAAACTGTTGGATATACCGGCTTCTTTGACCTCATATGTTTGATGGTCCGTGCATAAAACAACACTGTCATGCAATCCTCCTGGAAAAAAATTCAAACGATCAATTTGAACTGAACTACATTGGTGTTTAATGATTATTCTCAGAAACTAACCTTTGAATGAGAGCTCCTGTCCATCTTCAATGGCTTTCAATAGCTCTGGATTCAGTTCCAATAATTTCCAATCCGAACTTGTTTCAGCGTCACCATAATAGATAACCTGTGTCACATCTGTTAATTGATTTTCACGTAATTTGGCCAATTTTATTATCGATTTCACATCATCGACGGTTCGGGTGTATTTGGAACTGGAATGAATTGAAATCGATTAGATTTTTTTCGGCCTAATTCAAAAATGAATTCCAATTAAATGAGTTTCAACTCACTTTGACACTTCATCTTCGATTTCCATGTCCATTTTCTGGCCGAAATTCTTATTTAATCCAAATCCAAATCCTAAATAATGAAAAAGGCTTGTCTTGCCGCTGGCAAAATGTATGACAACTGAATTTTGAGCGGTCAAATAATAATTATTCATGTTCATCTGCATTACCGATTTTATTTTGACAATCTCAATTCTGAACTGAATTCCATTCAATGACAGTTCAATAAAGAAGACAAAAACATTTCGATTCATACCATAACCAAACAAATTCAGTCCAAAATCAAACATTCAATTTTACACAATTTGAGAATCTTTTGCGATCAAAAAAAAGAAAGAAAAAAAATTCCTAAAAAATGAACAGAGTGTCTCATGTGAATAGCATAATAAAAATCAGCCGTTGTTGCATTTCAACCAGTGCATCATTGGCTAATAAGAAAAATTTTACGAAATTTTATTTACCAAATCAACGAGGAACCAGAGCATTTCGTGAAAAACTAAAAACAAATCCAGATCCAAAATATCCACCAGAAACGTATGGTGTCCGTAATGTAACAATTATCGATGAATTTGGAAACAAAGTTGAATGTCCAGAAAAGATTCCCGAATTTATTGTGCCAGATTTGAAAGGTTTCGAATTGAAACCATATGTATCATATCGTGCAACGCCATTCACTCAAAGTGAATTCACGCCAGAGGATCTTTTTAATGCTGTCTATTCGCAGAAAATCGTCGACGATTGGAATGCTAAGCAATTAAACGAAGATGGTTCGCCGAAAAATCCATCCGAAAATGAACGGTTGACGGCTGAAGAGGCTGAGATACGGGCAAGAAAAACCGGCTCAGATATATTTGGTGATAAACCTCGGTGCACACTATAATTACATGTGTTCATTTGATTGGAATCATTGTTTTGAAAAATGAAACGTTTAAATATCAATAAATTACATTAAATAATAAAACTGATTTGAAATAATTTCTCATTTTTTATCATTAAAATTTTATTCTCCTTCCAAAAGTGTGAAAGTTTCCAGTGAATGGAGAGCAGACAGCGTCATCTGTGGCCATCATTCAAACTGAATGGAAAAAGCTTTCTCGGTGTGGAGACTTTTAGAGATTTCGAATGTATCAATGGCCAGTTACTCATTCCACACTAATGAAAGCAAAAGAGTCAACCAGAAATCATTCGAGAGCCTCAAACAAAAAAAAACAAAATAAAACCATTTTTGAATGCTATCGGGGAAAAAAAACTAAACGTGAAACTGAACATAGGATTCCTAACGTAAAAACGAGACATACACGCGTGAAGACATAAAACGAGATATCGTTTTTTTGTTGTTGTTGAAATTTTCTATCTTGTTTTGAGTTGGAGGCTCTCAATTTCAAGCAATAGATTAACGGAGTCTTAAAGTGGTTTTCAAATTTGAGCTGAATTCAATGACAAAATTATCTAAATTGAGGAAAAATATCGTATCTTTTGTAAAATTATTCGCCTCTTGGTTCGTTGTTGATCGCTTGAAATAAGAATAACCGAATGGCAATCTATGTTCCCGTTGAGCTACCCTGAACTACATGAATCAACATGACATCCAAAATCAAGCATTTATATTAAAATTTTGAAAGGATTTCGGCATTATTCGGCTATCCAATTTCAAAAAAAATTGATATTAAATGAGGAAGGCGGTTTTAACAAATTATGTGCCCAATGTCCGAATCGCAGATTTTTGATTAATGTCCATGCATTGAATGAAACAAATTTTTCTTTTATTTCTCTTTTGAATGATTTTATTTATTTATTTTTTTTTTTTTATTTAAAATCCGTTAAATTTCACCGAATTCCGGAGCTGTGTTGGCCGCCTGGTTGGACAATTTTTCGTTCGTTTTTGGGGGTATTGATTTCATTCTGAAGTGTTTTCCATATTTTTTAATTTTGGGTTTTGATTGTGATTCTTTGTCATTTGTTGTCTGAATTTATTGTTGTTGTTGTTGTTGTTGTTGTTGTTGTTGGCAAAAACGATGGGAACGAATAATAATAATTACACAACTGTAATAGACACAGTTGGATGTGAATTCTGAACAAGGAATCAACCTGAATGGAAATGAACAGAAATAATGGTAATTAATGTAAATGCTAACCAACTGCTGCAAAATGATTAAATGTCCCAAAAATATCGCAGACGCAAATTAATTTTAAATGATTTCACTTCAATGCAAATCGAAATGTACATACCATTTAATTCCATCGCTGCGGTAATCGCGCATAGAGTTCACTACCGGCTTTTTATTTTTTTTTATTTTTCTCATATACCAATGCTGTGCACGACATCATATACACATATATACATTATACACGCATAATATACATAAGTATCGTTATCCTCAATATTCCATATTTTCCATATGGACATTTAATGAAACGAATAAACAACAACAACAACAACAACAACAAAAAAAACATATTTATAAATATTATTATTGTTTGTGAAAAATCGGTTTTCACTTATCATTAATTTAAACATGCTGTTCTCCTTTCGGCTCCAGTCACAGCCATAACCACACAGCACAATGCACCGGGCCATATACAGTTCATGCCATCGCTCAATAAAATAATATACACACAACGAAAAAAAAAAATAAATAAATAAATGTGCTTTGCATGTTGAAATAAATTGACAAAACTTAAAAATCAATTGGTTCTTCTCGGATCGCCAATGTTATAAAATATATTTTCGGCTCGACTTGACTTGTCTTGATTTGTACGTACAATGCATGTTCCTTATTCATCTCAACAAATGTTTTGTCTCGACGTTGCATCTTTTTGTTTTTTTGTTTTTTTTTTTCTATTTTTTTTTTTAAATATATTTTTTCCTCTTCTTTTTCCTTGCGAACATTTTCGTTTATTTTAAATATAAATCGGTATCGTTATATGCGGTCATCTTAACTCTTTTCCACACTTTATGCGTACCGAAATTCAAATTTATGTCATTATGAGAAAATATGTACGAATGCGAATGTTTTATTCTTTTCGCTTTTATTTTTTTTTTCTTCTCTCGGGTCGTTGTTGTTATTGTTACTGTTACTGTTATTGACTGCCACTGATGATGCTGCCGCTTTTCGAATGATTCTGAAGAGATTTTGAATTCCAATCACATACTACACACACACACACACACACACAGCATAATGGTTGCAGGGGAATTGACCTCTTAGTGAAATGTGAATTGCAAAATAATAACCAACTATTAAACTAAACGACCTGATTATTACAAATATTTTCAGATCAATTTGTTCGTTCGATCTTCTCTAATTATCTGTGCATTTTTCTTCGGGTCTTTGGCTCGTTTTTTTTTTGCGGGGTTTAATCATCGGGTCACACACATTCACATGAATATATGGATAATGATAATAATAATAATAATGTGAATGTAATGTGAAAATTTCCCATTTGCTTTGTTCATTTATTTGTTTGTTTGTTGGATCTTTAAAATTGACTGTTATGGATGATGTGCGATACAAAATTTTATTTTGATCGATAAATACTTCTATTACGCAATGATTGGAATGATCGAATCGCTTTTGAGTTATTTTAATTGAGGTGCATAACATTGCAAATCCAATAATTTTAAACTTTTTTTCAATTTTTAATTTTAAAACGTTTTTAAACATACGAAATACACAAAAAACAACATCGTCGCCAGAATGCCAGAATATTGTTATGGTTTTTCTTTATGTGTCGCTGTTATGATTTGAGTGTTGGGTGGCGATCGCATGCTCAGCATTCATCTCATGTGAAAGCCTACGAAAAAAAACAAAAACACAAAAAAAAAACAAATTCATTTTCGACCCGAAGAAAGCGCTAAACCTTTGAAAAAACACTGGCAAACCGCCAATGACTGTAGTGCGAACAAATTGAATGTGAATCGCTTGCGGCATATTGATCGCTCATAATAATAATATAAACTGAATTAAAAGAAAAAAAAGAGAGAGAAAAAGAGAAAAATAATGATAATAATAATAATAGCATCGCAATCGGCAAGTTAGTGTGCCTGAGCCAATTGATTTTTAATGAAAAATCGAATTATAAATTGAGAGAGGAATTGATTAAAGCGCAAGGCATACACCGACATATTAACATATGTGAGTAATAGAATGAATTGACCGTGTGTGTGTGTGTGTGTGTGTGATTGTTAATGATTCACAATGTAAAGTGCTAAGCGACATTAATGGATTTTTGGCCACATAATCGTCGTCGTTAATTTATCTTTCATTCGATTTGCCCATTCAGTTCATTGCTCATATTGCTAAAAACAAAACGAAAAACAAAAAACAAACATCATAACAACAAAAAGAAAATCCAAAGGAAAAATTGATGCTTTTCTCTATATATTCGGAACTGCTTAATATGAACCGTTTGGTAATTATATTCGATGAATACCATTTCAAAAATAAAAAACGAAATTATTTCAGAATATGAACAGTGCCTTGAAGCTTGAACTTCATATTCAACCATCAATGGCACGAAAATGGTTATTAAATATTTGAAAATAACCATTTTGACGTAATTCATTTATAATTCTCACTCCAATTCCCACGAGCCCAATTCTCTAACACTACCAGTATCAAGAGAAGAAGACAAAAAAAAAGATTTAATGAAAATGGTTCGAATTCATGCGATCAACAAACGAATCTTTCGATCAAAAAGGAACATCCAATAATCGAAATCAGTTTTTCGGTATAAAAATGTCATTCGAAAAACAACAACAACAACAACAACAGCAACAATAAAGTCGATTTGACTCCCGGAGAGGTGTCGTAAATTTGGGTAGTTTTGGTCTTTTATTCACTTGAATATAGTCCGATATAAAATTGATTCTTTTTTGTTTTTTGTTTTTGTTTTTTTTTTTTTGGTTGAAGAAAACGATGCGAACAGATCTTTGATTTGATTTTTGTCTTGATTTGCACATGAAAACCACACCAATCCCTGTTTATTCATATCCAATCATATCTATCGTTCGTTCATTAGTTTTTCTTGTTATTTTTGTTTTTGTTTTTGTGATATATCGTTTAAATTTCTCAATTTTGATATTGTTAATGATACCATCGGTCGCTATACACACGCGTACCACAACACAGACACACACACACACGCACCCATATTCATGCTCCCATTATGTTTTATTGTTGTCTTTTCTTCTAGATAAACTCAAGGTATGAAAAGGTCCTTTTGTTGTTGTTATTATTATTATTATTATTGTCACACGAAATGCAGTCTATGATTCCTTCATGATTCGTGATATGAATTCACTTTCATAAAATGAGAGCTAAAAACTGAAATGAATTAATAAAATGAAGCATATGAGCTGAAAAACACTTCGGGGCAATCGGGTTACCTGTTTGGAAAAAAAAATAATACGAATAAATAAAAATAAAATAGAAAATTTGTCATTTCGTTTGGTGCGTTGCATTTCATGAGGGAATATTGATCGACTTCCAGCGAAATGGCTATCATTTCTGGTAATCTTTATATCAGACGAACTAATAATTCATTGCATGAATAGATTTTTCTCTCTCTCTCTGTCTCTCTCCCTTATTTTTCAAGGAGCAATGTTTATCCTGATTTTCGATATTTCGCTTTTCGCTATAATTGAACGACATTAAAATGAAAATGGAAAAATTGAAAAACCGAAAATTAGATAAGATAATCGTAAATTTTCTTGGATCGACAATCTCGCCACTTAAAAATTCATTGTATGTCACAGCTTTCAGTCAGTTAGCCTGATTGTCATTCGGAATCGCTCCTGGAGAGAGAGAGAGAGAGAGAGAGAGAGAGAGAGAGAGAGAGAGAAGAAGAAGAAA
>GL502395.1:1115226-1127976 GCA_000149185.1 Mayetiola destructor
AGAGAGAGAGAGAGAGAGAGAGAGAGAGAGAGAGAGAGAGAGAGAGAGAGAAAGATGGAAAAAAAGAAATATAAAAACACCAGCATTCAAAAAAATAATTTCAACACTTATTCCTTGTGAAAGCGATTCAATAGCAGCAGATGATCTATTTATCCTGATAGTTATGTTGTCGTTGTTGTTTATGTTGTTGTGGTGGAGAATTTTTGTTTTCGGTTTATTTATTGGCATCTTATTTCAAGCTGTTCATGACTACTTTCCCGGTTCATAATGTCAATATGTTTGAATCTGTTTTTCATCATTTTGTTTGTTATTGCATTGGGCTCTCTGGGCTGATTATTGCTATATCACTTTTCTCTTTCGGAAATACTTTTTTTTTTTCTTTTCATTCTTTTTTTTCGGTTGATTCTGTTCAATGGATTTGGAAAGAAGATGAAAAAAAAAATGAAAAGAAAAGAAAAAGAGGTTGAAGTGATTTTTTATATTTCCATTGTCGTCGGTATTGTCATTCGTTGAAATCAATAAAATACAAAAGGTTGCAATAATATCATCGTCGAAGAGTTTCACAGCTGGAGTTCAATATTCATGACCTCGATGAATAACAAAATCACTGGACACCCAATATTGTGAAACACAATATAACATGCAATCTATACACATATTAATATTATTTGTATGATGGGTCTCTCTCTCTCTCTGTTGCTCTCGCCACGATTAGTTGAACTGTGAGCTCGAGAAAAAGACAGCGCACTGAACCCAAAATGAATGGAATGTGTAAAAATCGACACAATCGGATGTCATATTATATTGGATTGGTTTTGCGTTTAAAACAACAACACACGTCCCATAGCAGATCCAAAAAAGCACACAAATCATGAAGTTGATACACGAAATGCGGTTGAAATTGCGCACTGTGCAGAAGAAAATAAATGATGTCAAAAATAGGAGAACATGAAAGAGAATAGCCCATAAATGTTTCCAGAACAAAAAAAACAACAAACAAACAAACAAACAGCAATTGCAAGATTCTTAATGTATGACACCAAACGCAATATCTGAGAAATTAGTGCAAATAAAATGCATTCGCCAAACAGCACCAAATTCACCGAATCATTTCTGGCCGCAACACGAAACGTGATGATGATTTCGATTGTAAATTATTATGAATGCGATGTACTGATGTACGCGCCACATTGTACCATTCAGCATTAAACCACTGTCACATCATTAAAGCGAAGTGAAACGAAAGAATTAAGCACACATTGGCATCTAGTAAACTTTGTGTGTAATTATGTTCCGTCAAAGAATAATTTTGTGCTCGCGTATACTCACGTTCCCGTTTTTATTCGTTATTCATTTGTGTGTGCCTTTTGTTTTTTTGTTGTTGTTATTTCTTAAAAAGTGTTCATTTGCCTTTCATTTTATATGATCCGGTGTAGATTTTATGCCATGCATTTAGTTTTTCTTTTTCTGCGAAAAATGAAAATTATCATCAAAATGTTAATTGTACATTGTGACCAAAGGCCCAGGGTGGCTATGTGGCACTCTTTATATTATTATTATTCACAGATATGATTTTTATGATTGTGTTTCGTTTATTTCTTTAATTTGCTTGAGTTTTGGTTTTGCATGTGCATTTTCCTTTTGATGCGGGCACTTTGTTGGATCTTGTTGTTGTTGTTATTGTTTACGCCTATAAAATAAGGTTGGTTATCGCATTAGTTTTTTGTTTTTTGTTTTGTTTTGTTTTTTTTTGTGTATAAAACATTTCAATGGTAATTCATTGTTGGTACTTGGCAACGCGTGTTTGTTCAACATTGTTGTGTCTTCTGTTCGGGTTTTTTTTTCTGTTTGTTTCCCTTTCGTTTGATTCACTTGCATTGTTCATGATCGTTCAATTGTTGCAACCTGCAATTTTTTTTTGAATAATCTCTTAAGTGAACAGCAAATTGTTTGTCGTTTTCTATACTGCCAGTTTTTCAATCGTCAAGGGTATTATCATTTTAAGTTCTTCGGTTGCTGCACAGCTTTTTTTTCTTTTTGGTTTTTTTTTGGGCCTTTTATCGAATTAAAAGTGTGACCGAGAAACAGAAAAAACAGACACAGTGAGATGGATGGATAACAAAATGAAACAAAAGAAATATCATTTATTCACTTCACTTCTTAATTTTATAATCTGTCCGATTCAACAAATTGTTCTTTTCGTTAATTTTCCGTACGCACTTTGCATGGCCATTTATGATTGTGTGCTGTTGTATTATTATTTTGTTGTTTTTTTTTTTGAACAGGAATCTTCTGCACGCTCACACTTTGGAATCATATTGGGAAATGCAATTTTTTTCGTTTTGTTTTGTTTTACTTTGCTTTTTTTCCAATTCGATTCATAATGGTGTGGCCCAGCAGATATGTACACCAGAGGCAACAACAGTTACAGCTACAGACTGAAAAACTTCATTATTTTTCATAATATGGATTTGTATGGTTTCATTGTTTTTTTTTCTTTGTTTTTGTTTTTCATTCATTATTCCCATTATTAAAACAATGGGACGTGCGAACCATTGTCGCACATATTCGTTTCGAGCTTGATACTGAAATTGACACACAAGTGCACTGGCTGAAGAGCACAAGAACATGCACTTTTTCAAAGTCATTTTTCTCTCTCTCTCTCTCTCTCTGCTCTTTCATTTTCATTTTCATTTTTATTTTATTATTTATCTTATTCGATTATCAACAATTGTTGGCGTTGCCGTTACATTAATATATTGCACATAATTACCGGGGCCACTGAATGTCATCCCATTCAATTATTATGAATAAAATTCAATTATCTCGTCAATTTTAGAATGTGTATGATATGCGCCGATAAATGAATGGATTGAATCATTAAATACGAAATTAATGGATATGAATCTGTTTCGGAAATGGGTGAACATCCGTCAAAATTCGATTTAGAAGGACATACGACAATCTCGTATAGCCTTCTTCGTAGCCGTTCGTTTGGTTCGTTGATTCTTTGTGTACAAAAAAAAAAAAATAAAAAAAATAATTTGTTTTATTAAGATAAAAATTGAATGGATATTGTGAATTGTGAATATTTTATATCAATGATTTGCATCTGCAACAAATCATCATCGTGCATGTCGCATGCTCAAATGCCCAAATGCCCAAATGCCCAAATGCAACTGCAGATGATCACAGATATCCAAGGAAAATGCTATTAATAATAATAATAATTATAAAATATGAATAAATAATTTTATTAATAATAATAATACATAATATTAAAAGTCAACATTGCCCAATTGTTCCATTCATTTTATTTTTTTTCATTTTTCATTTTTCATTCTTCGTTTCGATTTAAATTCTCATTGGTGCAGAATTCAAATTTGACTAGAAGAAGAAAAAAAACAGTTTTAAGAACACCAAACAATTGTTATATAAAATTTTTTTATACATTAGTCATTGCGCATATGAAACACAAAATGAATGAAAGAAAAACAACAACAACAACAACAGCAACATGGCCAAACAATTGTAATTAATTTTTTGGTTTTATTAAACTATGTGGATAACTAATTATGTATGATTTAGCTGAGTATAGTGGAAAATCCACATTTAGATGAATGTCAGTTTAGGCGGTGCCACAATGTTGAATTTTCAATTCTCCAGCAGTCGTTCTAGATGGAATGGAAATTGATTTGTGCCCCTTATTTGAATTTCGATCAGATTGAAGGACCATCATATTTTGTACGGCTCTAGTCTGGAAATGAAAATCTAACACCCAAAGCTAAGACCCTTATTTTTCCTGCCCCAATGAACCAGCCTATGGACATCATACAAGTTATACAAATATGCATTGTTTTATTCGAAGTTCGAGTGCAAATTGTGCAACGGCAAAGAGAACAAAAAAAAACGAACGAACTAAGTCTCTCTATTCATATTAACCAAAGCGATATAATAGCAAATACACAATGCACCACATGATAAAAATCCAAATATCAATGCATTGCTCAAGCAAACACACACACACACATATTCAGTTGTTTGGTATGTGCGTTCACACCATAAATCCCATTCATATTGCACACGAAATGAAGAGTGAGAGCCAAAGAGAGAAAACACACAAAAATTGTTCGTTGTGTGTTTTTTTTTCTTTCTTTTTTTTTCTTTTCATTTTTGTACTCAACTCTGGGTATGCGGTATAAGATCGCGCGATCCATGGTCCATTGTTTTCAGCATTTTACCTTCAAATCAGCAGCAAACACCAGTAATTGAATACACCATTTTCTAGAAAACTTGAAATGAGAAGTTCAAGCATTCGTTGAGATAAGGTCATTGTTCGCCTTCATATAAAAATACTCATAATAATGCTTTGACTCTTTAAGCTTTAAATACATCTATCCAATGCTGAATGAATAACGAAAAAAAAAAACAACAAACAAACAAACAAACAAATCAAAAACTAAATTTAAAACGGGAAAAAAAAAGTCCTGCGCTTTTTTCCTCTCTTTCTCCGGATGAAAGTGGAATTCTTTGAACTGTTTCTTCTAATGGATCGAAATAGATAACAACTGTTCCAAGATCATTTGCACAACAAACGAAACACATTAGCCTCGAGGTTTGGTTTATTATTATTATCATCATTAATATTATTATTATTATTTATATCAAGAAGAGAATGTCTATTTTGTTATGATCGGGCGACAATAAATTTAATGCAATGTAGCAATTGATGAGGTGTGCACATAAATGCACAGTATATGGCATGGTGGTATTTTGCTACACCGCACACCAAACTCCAATTACCCGTTCAAATCAAATCGGATCACAATATAATAAATTGATGTGAAGAATATGAGGTTTTATTCGCGCCCGCGCAAAACGTGATGTGTTTTTAATCGAATATAAATACTTTTCAATTAGGCAATCATCATTATGAATGAGTCGCGCCTCACTCAACGTTCAGAAAAAAAACTGAAGAAAAAAAACAAAACAAAACAATTTGAAAACAGAACAAACAATCAACCGAAACATCAACTATTCGAATTGGAAAGAATACGTTTGCATGCACATTTAAATGGTGGCGACGGTGATGACGAAGACAGGCGACAATAACGAGACATTGCGATTCCTCATTTAATATGAAATATTTAGTACGAATATTTTATGGTGGCGCATTCACCAATATCACCTCATCTGACACAATTTTTTTTTTTTTCAGTCAGTTAGTGTTGCATCAAAAATTGACTCTTGTCTTTTCTGTTGTTGTTTTTTTTTTGGTTCGCTCCTCTTCACAATTCGATCAAATCAAATGTATAATGGCAGTCACTCAAATCTCACATTCAGTGCACTGTAACTGTGGTGCTCGATACAGTGTAACATTAAATCCACATTCATATCACGTTCCAATTGAAATACGATGGCAATCTTTGATCCAAACTCAAAAAAAAAACAAAAAAACATTATTATGTAAACCGTTTCATTCAGCGCCAATCCATTTGTTTGAATGATACAGTAGAATGGGGTTTCAACCATCACATATCCGTGAGGGATTTTGCCGTCAGCCTTCAATAATAATGATAATAATAATATGTAATAATTGCAACGACCAATAGTAATAATAGTTTACCGAAATACAATGAAAAAACGAATGTTTTTCCCTTGATAAATCGCGTGAACTAATACAATATTTATATCGTAGACAATGTGTCATCAATAATAATTTGTTGTGCAGCCACACGGCGGTAAAGGGCTATATATTGCACATTGTAAAAGGTACGCAATTAAGATGTACTGTGAGAGAGGCAACAGATGAAAATTCTTATTATTATCGATTGATGAAATAATTGGAAAATGTGATCTGTTTCGAAAGAGATTCATTAATTTCGAGCGTTGTTGGTTGTTGGATTATTGGTTGCTGTTCATATGATGCAAATCACATTATATATACATTATAAAGACTTCAACGCTTGCATTCCAATTACAGCCGCGAACCATTTTTTTCCATCTTCCACTTTTATTGAGGAAAAAAAAAAAAAAAAACAAAAACAAAAATCTCATAATCGCGATGGTACAGCCCAGCCAACACCACGGTGCAATAACGTCATATGGCTAATCAAGCGAAGCAAAGTAAAAAATTTATTTATTAAATGCACACTATCGATTTCCCCGTCGTTTGATGTGCCTTCAAAAGAAAAAAGTTCCAAAAATAAAAATGAAAGAAAACCGAATGCTTAACAATAATAATAATTATAATCGGCGGAATAAAATTATCATTATTCAGGGCATTCACTCACTGACTGACTGAACTAACTGATTCAGTGGAAAAAATAAAAAGAAGCTGAAGAGAAAATGGGTAAAAAGGGGAAAAAGGGACACAATGTATCGATCGATACCAAAGCTAATAAGATGAACGGATTTATTTATCGAAATGAAGAAAAATCTTTATTATTTTTTTCAGTATTATTATTATTATTATTATTATTATTATTTTTGGTGAAAGATTGCATGCAAACGGTGCATCATCCCGCAGTGTGTTCAGTGATCAGAGATCAGACGGGAAAACCGTTTGGAAATGCGCGCTATCAATTTTTCATCCTTTCAACTAATTGATGAAATGTGATTAAGTATGGGATCACAACTTCGGATAATGCATTGCTATACGGGAATAATGTGTGTCTGTGTGTGTGTGCGTTCGTTCGTTCACATTTTTATGAGTTTTTATTGCCCAAAAATGCTACCGTATAGATTTGAATCCCCCGAATCATATCCACACAACATACTTATAATATATATATTTTATATTTTATAATAATACTTCATCGACAATCAACAGTTTTTGATTCGGTAATGGTGTTCACATCTTCTTTCATTTCCATGAATGGAACAATACTGAAGCCGATAAAAATGCCTCAAAAGAATGGAAATAATGAAGAAAAAAAACACACACACAGGATGGAATTCGGTTTGGACCAAACTCACTGATATGTACCACGAATGCAATCGACCATTTTGTCAGCGAGGATGACGGCGATATTTAATTGGAAGAGTTGCGACATTTCATTGGTTTTTAACCCAAAAAAAAAACACAGTTTTTAATTGTTCACTGAATTCTACGAATTGAAATTAATCCAAAATGAGCGAATCGATGTAAAGGATCAAAAGTACAAATGCCCCGCTGGTGCGTTAAAACTAAAAAGACGAAAAAGATTTTTCGTTTTCTTTCATTTGGATTCTTTTCACCTCGATTTCCTCCCTTCGGGTCGTTTCCTTTTGGAAATACATTTGACCACAAAAAAGACGAAGAACCCAAAAATTCTGAAACATTAAATCGAAATATTTAGCGCATATGCATTTATCCTCATTTGTTCCATGTCGGATAACGATTTTTGTGATTTTTTTTTTCGGACGACAGTCTGCCCTGCAAATATTTCTCTTTTCGTTTACCTGTGATTTGGGTTGAGTTCGTTGCATTGGCCATCGAACATTACTGAGTCAAATGGCTCTTATTTTTTTCATTATTCTTCTGGTTTTTTTTTTCGTTTTTCATTTTTATTTTATTTTTTTTTTCATCAAACGGATCATTTTTGCCTCGAGCCATTTTAAACAGCGTTTTCATCGTTGATTGCAAGGTTTTATATATTACTATGTCAACTCTGTGTGTAATATGCCGTGCAACACGCATTTATCGTATTTTGTTTCTTTTTTTCATATTCATTTTCACCGTATGTCTTATGTCGTATGCCGTATTTGATCACATTTAAGTTTTCAAGATTTATCGTTGATGTTCCAATTCATAATATTCTCAGCTAATTTAGCATTTTTCACAATGGATTTTCACAGTTCGATTACATTTATCATTTACACGGAAGTAGAACAAATCCTTCTTTTTATCCGCCACCAATTCTATTCAGTGAAAAACCAAAAAAAACGAAAAAAAAAAACGAAAGAAAAATAAAAAACGAAAGAAAATCGAAAACAATTGTTTGCCAATCGATTGAGACATTTTTGATAGTCGCATTCATTTCAAAAACAAAAATTAGAATTGTTTAATCCTTTTCTCCTCGCATTTAATTTAATGGCGTGTGTCAATTGAATACATCGGATGTGAATTATCGTTACAATATTATTAGCAGAATTCTCATCGATTTCGAGACAGACAGAGACAGAGACGCAGAGAAAGAGAGAGCGAGAGAGAGAGAGAACAAAATAAGTCCTACTGATTCTTTGGTTGTTAAATTAACCGAAACGGATACTTTTAACTTTTAGCATTCGAAACATTTAAAATGTGAGTGAAAAAGAAAGTGAAAAAAAAAATGATAATCCCATCAAAGTGAAAAGAACGCACAACGAACATCTTTCCGAAATGATTTTACCATCCACACACACATCATTCATTTGGCATTTTTCGATCATTCAATCTTCAATCATAACGCCATAATCGTCAATTATTATCGAAATGGTGTATGATAATATGTATAGACGATGGAGACCGTAAATATGAGTTCGATCATCTCATAAAAAAGAAAAAAAAAACAAAGCCATCCAAATTTGTTAAATTAAAATAAACGTAATTTGAAACCAAAATCCGTATGGAATTCCAATTGATTGGTTGCGATGATAAAATTAAAGGAATTTCTCTCAAATGAACACAAAATATCCAAATAAATAAATAAATGCTGAATGTTAAACGATCGAATATGATGGATGCAAAGCCAAAGGCAAACGTAAAACAAGAGGTGCAAAGTGATAAAATAAGAATTATATTACATTGATATTAATCGATTCCGTTGGTTTTATTTCATCGATCGCCATAAAATCAAAATCATGAACAATGTTATAATAATATCGTACATGGTGCCGCCACCCAAAATATATACATGCATGCAATCATTTGAAATGGATTTTCTTTCGATTTTTTCTTTGTTTTTGTATCCATCATAATCTCTATGGTACTCCCATTCGATCAAATCGCCGACAAGCAACAGCGAACCATAAACATTCAAAATTAAAACAAGAAAAAAAATAATAATAATAATAATACATAATAAAATGTATTAAAAGAGAGCACACCGTCTCAGCACGAATCGTTTATCAATCATATGGTTCACAGATCGAGTTCAATAATATTCAATACCTGGGAACTGGGAACTGGAAACATATCTTTGTTGTCGTTTTTGCTATATTAACAGTCAATATCTTGGAGACGTAATATTGCAGGGGAAAAAAAGAAATACAAAAATCAAACATTTCATACTGAAAATTGGTTTCCCTCATTTAAAGCACATAACGATCGGCGCACATTGAACAAAATACAATAAAAATAATCATATTAAAACAATTGGCTTTGCAAAGCGCATTTATGAACAACAAAATTCAAAAACAGAACGAAACAACAACCAAAAACAAATAGCACTTTTTACTTTTGCGTGTGTTGGAAGTTGAGAACGGAATGAATGAATGAATGAATGGGCGAATGTGCAACATCAATCGATTTTTCATTAATAACTTTTCATTTTTGTTTTTTTTTTCTTTTGTAGTTCAATTTTATCCATTAACTGAAATCTTTAATCCAACAGATTTGGTATAAATGCGGTTTTTTGTTTGTTGTTGTTTTTTTTTCATAAGGACAGTAAAAATTTATAAATATATGTAGTTTCGATTTTCGTGTCGGCCGATTACGAGCCGATAAAATAATAACATATACACACCATTGCCAATTGCTATGCATTAATAAGAATCTTTTATTCATTTCAAATAGGTTTGGATTCTCTGTATGTCTGATGTCTGTATCGTTTGGATTTGTACACAGTCAGTCACAATCGAGACCGTCTTTTGCTGCTGAACAATTTCATTATTATTTTTCGAAGTGTCAATTGATGAATGGTCGAATTATTTTTGCCAGCCAGAAATTTCATTGACATTCATTTGATGCGCTAAAGCTGTGTTTATATATGCATGCATTGCATGCACCAACATGACAAAAATGGCTTATCGTGTGATGGATCAAACCAAACCATACCGAAACCAAAAAAAAAACCTATTCCCATTCATAATTTCATTTGTTACGGATATTATTTTGTTGTGTTTTTTCCAATTTCAAGGAATATTTTGTTGTTGTTGTTTTTTTTCTCTTCATTTTAGCATTCAATAAATTGCTTGCATGTATTGATCATACCTAGTAATAATAATAATCGAAATTAATGATCAAGTTCCGATATCGAGAGAGACTATAACATGAAGAACAATATGTGGCTGTAATACGATACTCAACACTCAACGAAATCTGAAACACTCACACACACACACACACACACACGGATTCACATTTGCCAAATCACCATCAATAAATATACACCACTACATGTAGGTGCATAGTGAATGACGATTTTTCCACATGATTCTCCATGTTTCATGTTCCATGTTCCATGCTCCATGTTCGATGTTTTTTTCGGTTTTGTTTGGATATATTGTATATAAAATAATTTACGATTGATTTGAAATTGATCACACAACAGGACTAGGTTCAAATTCGTGTAGTTTTCTCGATCACCAAACACCAAACATACAGTATGTATAAAAAGATCCCAATAAACCAACCGTATTAAAATAGCTTTTAGTTCACAGGCATAAATGTATGATGTTTACAAGCCCCTTAGTGACCTAAGTCACATGTTCTCACATATTATGGATTATGGACATTCTCTGCACATAGCACACGAAGAGCAAAATGAGAAGAAAAAAATAAAAGAAGAAATAAAGCAGCAAACAGCAAGCAGCAAGCATATACAACATACAGCTGTAATGGCAACGACAATCGAACATGAAACATCATCAACAACAACAACAGCCATCGTTTACGTAATGCACTGGCATCCAAAGTTCCAAATATAAAATATAATACAATATAATAATTGCAATCGATTGATCGTCTGATTTCGTGGCAAACATAAAGAAAATGAATCGACACGAATAGAGAAATGGGAAAAGCAAAAAAAAAGAAGAAATTAAAATAAAGAGATGGTTTTTTTGTTCAACCACCCACGATGGTAGGTGGTAACTGGGCGAGTTTATAATTACAAATCATTGAGTGAGAATATTCGGAAAAAAAAATAAATAAATAAATAAAACCGCAATAGCTAATCTATTGGCATTACATTCGGGGCATTTGTCTTTTATCCGGTGTTTATTTTTTTCATTCTTTCGATCGATCGTTCGATTATTTTGTTCTTTCATTTTTATTTTCGGCTTCGATCGATACACGGTGCGTCTGTTTTGATGATGATAATAATAATAATTATTATTATGCGTATATGCGTACACAATCCGATTCAATTATTATTATTGAATTTTTTCTTCTCTATTTTTTTTTCCTTTTCTAAAATAAAAAACCGCCCATTAGTTGTGCTAGTGTTATTTTACTTCCTATTCTCTGAGGTGAAATGTGTATCGATATTCGGTCACAAAGATACACACACATTGGGGGCGAAATTTATCATTAATATATTTATCCTTCGGTGATTTTGATCAGTTCTCATCTTTGTATGGATTTTTTATTCGTTTGGTGGCTTTACAACGAACAGAAAAGGAATAAGTTCACCCGTTTTTTGGTACAATATAAAATTCGCCACATTTCTTTCTTGAAATTAAAAACTTTTCGACCAAAATCCGATCTGAATCCGATTGGAATTTGAGCATTTTGAAAATGAAAATTTTCTTTATCGCTATTGACACACGCTTTTGAAGTCAACGGAATCGCAACCGAAAAAATATTGTATATTCATAATTCATTTGTGTTTTATACATTTTCAAAAAATGAAAAACAAAAAAGAGGAAACCGCTCATTATTATTATTATTTTGATGTCTGTGCCATAGCTAGTTCATTTTCTTTGATTTGAATCGATTTTATATTATAATAATAAATCAACGATTGCATATGATCAGACATCACACAAGAACAGCGACCACAACACACAACAAAACTATGTAGCCATTGATATTTTCGAAATGATTTTTTTCAATTTAAAATTCAGATCATGTTCAATTAAATTTGTCGTTTCGATATTACTCGATCAAATGAAAGCAGAAGCAAAAGAACAAAAAAAAAAAACATACCATTTTTAATTTGTTTATGCGCGTAATAATAAAGTTCACTAACCATTTTTCTATCACAATCGAACGATCTCTTGTACTCGCGAGCATTGAACAAAATGTTGCATTCTATTAATTCATCATCATGAATAAAATTATTTTTTTTTTTTTGAAATCATTGTATCGAATGATCATATGAATGGGGTATTTTGATTGAAGCAAATACTTTTGATTTTATTCCATTTCAAATTTCGAATGACAAATGAGTGACAAAGTTAGTACAACGTCAGTGTGTGTATGTGTTATTTTTCATTTTTTCTTTTATATTTGGCTTTATGAATTGGAAGTTACCACTTCAGTGTTACGATATATCAATCATTTAGATCATAGCATTTTCGAATTGGTATTTCATGTGGCTGGCAAATTGAAAACACCATTTCCGGTTGAGATCAAATTGAATCAACTCTTTGTTTTTTTCTTTCAAAAAATACCGAAACCGTCACATCAACAGAAAATCCAATAAAAGGAAACCAATTGTCGTCTAACTAAATTAATACACACTTTACTGGATCCATTCTCAATGATTTTTATATTCATCGCGCCCGAATCAATCTCAATATAAAATATAATAATGAAGCGAACGAGAAACCAAAAAAAAAAAA
>GL502395.1:1131820-1154668 GCA_000149185.1 Mayetiola destructor
GAGAGAGAGAGAGAAGAAAAAAGGAACCAAAGCAACCAAATGAAAAAGAATAATGCTCGAACGGTTGATTCTTTACATTTTCTGAAATCGTTACAACTATAAAAATGATATGAAAGTCACAATTTAATGCAGCAAGAATATTCAGAGAGTGGTTTTGCTTAAAGCATTTAAACTTGTTGAGTGATCAAAACTTCGATTGATACAAGTAGTTTTAGCTCTTGGTTGAACACTATCGGTATGCCGATCAAAACAAAAATAAAACAAAAATATAAAATAATCGTAATTCGATTGATTGTTTGGCAAGTTTTTTTTAATTTTTTTTTTAAATGTTAACACACAGAATAATAGATAGATTGTTTTGGTGCTAGTTTTCCACTATTTTGAACCGATGAACACAAATACAAATATTTATTGAACATTAAACATCATACGTTCAAACATGTCACGATTACGAATTGAAAATCAATCGATATTCAATATGCTATAAACAGTAAAGTGCGAAAATATTTAGTATTACGAATTAAATCAAACAATTAATCGAATCACGGCCGTTTGATACAATTTTTTTTTTTTTACAACAATATATTAATTTGTGTTTGTTTCATTTGATGAGCGAAAAAGGATGAACAGAACAAAACTCCAACTTCGATGCGCATCTCGTTCGATCAACACATTTCATTTATGTTTTATCGAATTTAATGCGTTTTTTTTTATAAACAAAGGACGAAGAGCAATTTTATTCATCATTATCATGCACTCATTCCATAGCAGACAAGTATCTTTATTTTGTGTTCAAAAGTCAGTACTGAATATGACCAATGTCCATTTGTTTCACCTGTTCGCATCGGCTCTGGCCAATTGCTAACTATTTCGGGTTCCTCGAACATGAAATCCATTTGGATTTGGCTGTTGTGCTCTTTCGAATGAATTCGTGATGAAAATGAGTCATACTTCATTTCTGTATTAATTCTAAACCAGATGAAAGACATAAACATTTCATGATCCGAATGGTAATCCTGCGTTTCTCTCTCTGTCTATTTTTCTTTGAAATGAGCAGTGCCAAATGCTAAAATGTTCAACATTTAGTGTTTTATGGAAATTGTAACCATTCGTTGTGCTGTCGCCCGTCGCGCAAATACATCGCTATTTCAGTGAACAAATTTTTTAACAAAATCTGTTTAGTTCTCATTTTCCATTTTCTGTCTACTTTGTGTTGGATGCTTTTGTTTCACTCTGTTTATGCCACGATTCGTTTGTACTGCGAATATTGCGCACGTATGATTGTTATCGATGTTTGTGGACAATAGCTTGGAACTCAGCATGCCATTGCAGATGTGATACATACTTTTGGTGGAAAGTTGCATATAAGCAAATAGCAAGTGTAAACTTTTTCATCCAATGGTGTTTGGTGTTTGTCAGAAAAATGTGTTCAAAGTCACCAACACACACACACACACACACGAACACACACTCCAACATGGATGGCAAAACACAGAAGAAGAAGAAGAAGAAGAAGAAGAAGCGATCTATGAGCAAATCAATACATAGATAGGGCCCCCTTCGAAATGAATTAATAAATACATTTGCGCAAAATGAGAAAGATTTATATCCAGTTTATTATTTTCTTATCTTGTTGTCCAGACATTCAATTGCTTTTAGAAAGTTTCAGATTACCTTAAATCATCCTATTAGCATATTCGGTAAAGTGCTTCACGTTTGCACATTGTATGCATATCGTTCATTCGTTCATTGCCAATGGCCTATTGCTATATACTAGTATGCACCGTGCTGAATGCACTTGGTCTTTTTGGTTGATGATTCATTGAATGAATTTGTTCGATCAGGTTAAACATTTTCAGAATATTAAAGTTGATTATTTTTCATTTATTTTTTTTATTTTTGTTCTTTTCGCGTAAGCGTCACGCAGCTCTAGAGTTCACACACATATTTTTCACACTTCCTTTTCATTCGTTCAAAGCACTTGTTTCTCATATTCATGTCTATTCATAATATGATTATTATTTTTTTTTTCCATTCCAATGTTATGGTTATTCTGGACGAATCGTAACGTCCCTATACGGGTACACAGCTACATGATATTAAATCATCGCGGATTAGTTTTCATTTATTATTATAATTCGAATTAATAGAGTGAGGATAAAACAACGAATAGAAATAAACCGGTGTGATATTGCGCATACAGGAAAGTTACATAAAACACTGCAAAATGGGAAAAAGAATGAAATACACACACACACACACACACAAATCGAAGACAACAGTTTCATTTCTTAACCACACCTATTCAAACTCTTAATATGCCCGAACGAAAGGTTTGTGGTGCAAAAGCCCCGTTCATTTATTTTAAGCTGCTTTTTTCTCCACTTCTATCGTTTTTTTTTGTGCCTCTTTTTCGGATAGGATCGCTTTTGCCATCATTTGATACCACAATAAAAAAAGCGTATACTATTTCGTAAACGCATTTCGGTATCGATCCGATCCGATCCGATCCATCGGTATTCAATATGTATTATGGTATTACAACAGAGTGAACAGTGTAGAAGGGAAATGAAAAACTTTTCTCACTGACCGATTGTGATTATTTTTCATGTCAAAAAACGAACTGAAATAAAATTCAATGAAAAATGAGAAAAGAGAGAGAGAGAGAGAGAAACGAGAGTCAAGATATTTAGCCAAACAACAACACATTCAACAGTCACACACTGACACACACACTGAACGTGGAACATGAAACATTGGTACATATAATAGTATAAAATCAAAGAAGTGGACGGAGGTTAAAGGTGACATTTGGAAATAGCAACAGATTTACAATACAAAACATGCAACAAATGGGCTAGAGATACGAACGCGAGCATATAATTATATGATTAACTGCATATTTATTTTATGATAGGCAAGGCAAACTTTGTTGATTGTCTGCAGATTTTGTTTTTTTGTTTTCGAAATTTTTTTTCTCCATTTTTTCCTTAGTTTAGTTAGTTTGCTGTTTTTGCTTTTTAATCATTCATTCGTTCGATGGTTCTTCGATTGGGAAATTGATTCTGTGAAAACCTAGTATTCAGCTAGAAAAATACAACTTATTTCAAATGTTTTTTTATTTTTTTTGGTTTGGACTTCTTCGAAAGTATTGTTATCGATGGGTTTTGTTTTTGTATCGAGAATAGCATTTGATCACAAACACTTTGTAATGATAAATAATAATTAGCGATCATAGTTGATGGGCTCTTACATAGTTCCATTAGATCGCCTGATCCGTGAATTGGCATATTTTCAAAAGGCTTCGAACACAACTTGGGAAAAAGTTCGCCCTCGTAAAATGCTAATAATATGCGATGTTTTAGTTTCATTCAAATAAATGGAAATGAATTAAGTTTCATTCAATCAGTCGTTCGATCTCTTTAACGATCGCTTCGTACAAAGCATTATATGGAGGCCATGCTCCTTGATCGTTCAATGCTGCCTTTGCAAATTCGATAAATATGCGGGCCAGTGCAGATGATGCAATCGGTGCACTACGGAGTTTTGACTTTATTTTATTCAAAAAAAAAAAAAATGGAAATGAATTATCATTTATTCGTTCTTTATGAGTCAACCAAATTTCAGGAAATTACAATAACCGTTCCGGAATCATTCTTTATCTTTTTAATGGCTTCTTTTGTTTTTACCACGAAAATCCAACCAAGCTCTATTTTATTGATAGTGGCCATGCTATACAAAAAACTTTCCCAATCACTTTTCAATTTTCACATTTCATTTGAATGAAAAAAATTCGAATATTGAATGAGTGATTTACACTGTTTACTTTTTGGCAGGAATGTTAAAGTTCCAGCCGCACTATTTTCCGTAAATTTCGAGGCACTACAACAGCTTACTTTTTTTTTGTTTCATTTTTTCCGAAAAAAAATTTCAGTTTATCGGGTTTCAATGATTTCCAGCTTGGGCGATGGACCAGCGGTGCACGATAATAATGATAATTAAATAAGTGCATTTTATTCAATTATAATTAGTGCACTTACTGCATATATGCAAGTTCGTTTTTTCTCTTCAATTTTCTCATCTACCGTTTTTCTGCATACAAGTGATTCGATTCCAATCGCCATTGGATTCCAAATCAATCGATAATGGACTAGAATCGTTTGTTTTTTGCATTCTCTTATTTCATATCCGTGATTTTAATAATAATAATAATCAGACAAATGCAACCATTTTTACACTTGTCCAGTGGACTTGCATAATAAATCGGCACAATTATGGAGAAAGAAAAAAAAAATAGAAGAATATTCTCACACAATCAGAGTGCGCTTCGATAAAAGACAATAAAAACTAATCGCGCAACATCAACATCAACAACAACAACAACAATTTCACCAGCCTAACGATTCGTGTCATTAGCAGCAAATGGTTGCATTTTAGCCTGAGATTACCTTCTGATTTCTATCGATACATCACTTTTAGCATGCTTTTTAATGCTTTTCCACAATGTGTATATGTAATTACAACGTTATTAATAAAAGATCATTTCGTTTTTCGTGCTCTCTCTCTCTCTTTCTGTCTCTCGCATCTCATCTCTACTTAGGTCATCTCTCATCTTTTATTCGAAATATTATAAGTAAGTAATTCATTGAGTTGTTGTGAACACGATTCTCATGCATAAAATTGCCCATTTCGATTAAGCACACGTGCTTTTTTGCCCAGGCATAGGCACTTGAACCAAATGCATCAACAACAACAACAGGAGGAGGAATAAATAGCATGTAATAGAAGTCGAAGTTTTGTTCGGAGAGCACAAAACACGAATGAAGTGAGACAAAGAGAAGAAGAAGAAAAAGGAACAAAAAAAAGAAAAAATTGTACAAAAATGAAAAAAGAGTTCGCGCGGCGGCACAACCAACCACTTTTTCGCTCTTGAAACAAACTGATTGAAATAATTAACATGTGCATAAATCGCCATTTTCTCGCGCTGCCTTTTCCTGCATAATTACTCTTTGACTATGTGGCCATCTATCCACCAAACACAAGTACACATTCAAGGTACACAATAATATTTATATATTCGTTGTCGTTGGCCTATTCGGTAAAATCAAATGATTGTGATGCGCGCAACAGCAGACAGCAAACAGCAAACAGCGTTGCACCCAAACTGCAACCAATTGATTTATTGAAAATAATTTATCATTCATGAATGTGAAATGTCTTCATCAATATATAGATTTGCTTGCTGTATGTTTTTGGATTCGTTTAGTTAAAATCTTTTCGGTTTCATTTCATTTGGTGCGGTTCATGCTTTATGCCGCATTCTCATTCGAAAAACGTTCTTGTGAATCTTGTGAAACCTATAAAATGCATAAACATTTAACATTGAACATCATTTGAATGTATTGTAAATTGTAATGCTTATCGTTTAACATTTTTTTTTTGAGATAATCAGAGAAAATTATCGGTCGAAACACTTTGTTCACAAAAAGATTTAATTAGTTTCTGATAGGATCTTTATTGTTTAAAGTTCGACATACCGGTCACCGGTCACCAGGGCCAAGCATAGGACATTGACCGATGCGATTGCGAACGAAAAAGAAAAACGGTATCAGAGGGCACCATACAACCGAACAACCAAACAACCGACACATAAACATAAACATCTTCAATCTTTAACATAATTAGTTTGGTTCAATTGTTTACAAGTGGAAAAATGTTTTCGAAATTACTTTGCTGTTGCACATGGAATTTGTTGAATTGAATTGGACACATTTTCTTCACATCACTAGAACTGGCGCATTCAAGTCCATCGATCGTAGCTAATGCTCATTTAAAAGAATGTTGTTCACTTTTTGATGTATGCCGACACTCCGATATTTCAATGTTCTTTCCACTCCCGAGACCATTGTGCATCATCGTTGAGCTGCTTTTTTTCTCTCATTCATCTCGCTGTTGTAGTTTTTTTTTTGTTGCTATTTTTTTTTTCTTATTTGAAATTTTTTCCGCGTTTCATTAGTTGCGCATTTTAATATACCGAAAAATCGAAACTAGACAAATGCATTTCCCATTCGCAAAATGTATTTCTCATGCAATTTTCGATGCCATTTGGAATGCTATTTTTTTTTTTTTTTGCGAAACATTCTTTCCCTCGATCAGCCATTGTATGTCGTATATCAGGAATCGATCCATATTCAGATGTCGATTAAAACATTGACAGGCGGCCATTGTGGTTCCGTTATCAATTGACCAAATATATTTCGCTGCACATCAAAATGCAAAAGAAAAAAAAAAGTTCGCGAAAACGAATTATTATTAAGCTACGTCAGAACTGATGAAGTAGCCATATCATTGATTATCGCATATTCGGATGACGAATGTGTCCCTGATTTGAGATTATTATTCTTTTCGAAAGATTGAAAATGATTACTTAAATTGTGTATGGGTTTCATGACTCCTTACATTGTTCTCTTGTGTGCGTGCGTGTGTGTGTGTGCTGTTTGTTGCGGGCTCCCCAGCATCTTTTTGTTCAAAATCACCATATGAATGCATTAAGTGAAAAGCCACAAATTGCAAAAGGCGAACACATCAATCAACATGCATATATATATATATATATATATTGAAGATCCACCGTAGCAATGTATCGACTCAAGTATTCATCCATCAACAAATGAAATAAACGGTGCAAGTGCATTTACCACTGAAAATTAGAAAAAAAAAAACCTAAACGAAAAACGACAAACAAAATCTGTATATTTCAGAATTATGAATATAGCAAAAGCGGTGTTCAATTTCGAACTAAAAACCAAACTAAAAACAAAAATCCAATTATAACCTACCGCATTGTATTTACAGTTGATTTTATGCTAAATTAAGCACACGCACACTTTATATGTACGTAGAGATGTACACTGTATGCGGTGTACAGTGCATATTGGTGAACCGATGCACCGCAACCACAGAAAAAAAAAAAAATATAATACAAATTTCCCATATATAAATAACAAACACACACAGACACCAGACACTTCGTTTTTTTTTTTCATCATTCCGTTTGTTTCGATGAGCCACAATCATCGGAGCCCATCATGGGCTCATCATGCATTTTGTTTGTTAAATGATGACGCCCTCGACGAAAACCAATCTTTCAGTTATCAATATTATTATTATTATTATTATTATTTTTATATGCGTTGGTTTTGGCAAAATGGTTCAAGAAAAAAGACTTCAGGACCACCGAACGAAAATCTTTCTTTTTCATTTTGGTTTTTCTGTTGTTTTTTTCTTTTTTCTTCTTTTGACTTGAAAAAATTGGATTGACCGAAATTTTTCGAGCAACATTTGTAAATGATTTGTGTAATTATTTTCATTCCTGTTCTGTTTTTTTTTCTTCCTGAAATCGATATACTATTAGTATTTTCACATTGAATACAAATTACAAACGCAGAGAGATAGATTGAGACGAAGCCAAATAGGAATTGGTCATTGGTCTTCTTATTCGGCCGTCGACCGACAATTGATGGCATTGATGAATGGCCGACTTGTGATTATTTTAATAATTTTGCTCTCAAAATACTTTATTTGTCATTAACGAAAACATATTTAAATGGAAGTCTTGCATTTGGAAGAAAAAAAAAGAAAAGAAAATCTCATCAAATGATGGATATTTGCCAAATGTGATGCTCAATTCAGTCAGTCAACCGTAAACTTAGAACATAAACGCATGCCATCATGAGCATCAACAATCAGTCATCAACTATCAACCATGATGAGCAACCGGTGGTAACTATATAAACGCCAAATGTGCTACACAACTTTGAATTTAAACCCATGAAAAAGAAAGAAGAAGAAGGAAAAAATTTATATATGAAAATTCACATCATCCATTTTTTTAATGTCCAAATAATCATCATGCTAACTAGTAATCAAAATGACCAAATGTAAAGTACCGTGGAAACAGCGTCGATTCTAATAAAAGAAAAACGGGAAAAAAATGTGAACCAACTTCGAATCGAAGCAGAGTCCAGAAGGGGGGAAAAAAAATAATATAGTCCAATTGATGAACGAATAATTTGGTCATAAATTGGAGATTGACAAGCTTGAGCATCGGATGATCAAAATGTGAAATTAATATCGCAGATGAGTTAAAAATAATAAACACGAGAAAGAGAAAGAGAAAGAGAAAGAGCGAGATAGAAAAAAGCAAGAATGGAATGGATTCGGAATTGAATCGTTGGCAAATGGCAGCCGAAATGTGAAATAAATTTATTAGAGAATATGAAAAACTGGAAATTTTGAACTAGAAATCTAGGTTCAATTGAGTCATCTATTCATTCCGACAAAAATAACAAATATGAATTGGTAATCAAAACTTGCAGCGAAAAAAGAAAAATGAAAAAAGAAAAAGAAGCTACGATGGGAAAAATAGAGAATCGGAACCAAAAAATCTATCATCACAGGTAATTTTACCGCGTTCGGTGAAAGAAAAAAAGAAGTGACGATCAAAACCAACAATCATCATCTTAATAATAATATCGTATGCGCTACGCAAATGATTCTCCCAAAATATTATGAGTTTTATACAGCACGGAATGGAATGTGATTTTCCATTTCATCCATATTATTGTTTGTGCTCGAGAATAAGAGACAATAACTTAATTATTATGCGCGCGCATTATACACGAATAAAAAAGAAACCAAAAAAAAAGAAGAAGAAGAAGAAAAAACAGACATCGACTCCAAAAACCAGAAACGGAAAAAGCAGAACAAAGACTTTTGACCGACATGCAATTTTCAAATCACTGTGTCGACAAAAAAGGTTTTTTTTTCTTTCTCTCTTTGTGAAGCCCATCATTCTTCATCTTCATTCATGTGCGTACAAATCTCGTATATCGTACATCCAAAAACATTTTATGAATGAACTCTCGCAATCAAAATGCATGAACCAAATTGAGAAAGTGATATGATGGGGCCTGACTCTGAACTCTAAAATTAGACAAATTGTCCTATCATTATACGTTTTTAACAATCATACTGTGAATTTCGGCCGAAAAGAACAACTTTTAGCTATTCATGTTATGAGCGTACATTTATTTATTATTACTTGAACCGGAAGCTACATTGGTGGTGGCGAAATCGATTGAGACTTGTTTCATTCGGCCCACGAGATCAAAAATCATGAATACTATAATCGATTATAAAAAAAAAAACAAAAGAAAAACCGATTGAAATTCGCTTAAAATTTCCTGAGTTTGAGTGATCTTTGGTGAATATCGAAAATCGAAAAACCCAAAAATAACATGAGAAGAACAAGATTAACCGTGAAGATAAAGCCTTCAGCGATTATTTCAACTTTTCAATTATTTCGAACACTGTGAGCAAAAAAAAAAAAAATGAAGAAGAAGAAGAAGAGAATCAACTCATAATTGGCCGTTTCTTTGACAATCCCAAATCCAAGGATTTTTCAATTTTTATTTTTAGCGGCATTTTTAAGCACGGAAAATATGAATTGAAATACAATGCGCATTTTGATATCAACAAATACAACAATTTCTACTTTTTATTCGATTCCACCTCACACCGTGTGATTGGCCATCAAATGGTATTGCAATTTGAATTGTTGACATTTTTCAGTTCCGTAGATTTTCGAGAATTTCCTCTTTTGATCGAATAAACGGTTGTGTTCATGTGCAATAAAATATGCCGTGAGTGATTAGTGCCAAATGCCCAGCGTAAACGATGGACGATTAACATCAATCAAGAAGAAAATTAAAGAAGATAAAAAACTTCACGAACGACTTAATTTGCTTACACACACACACACACAAAATCATGCAAATTGGACTACGAATAACTTAATTTACAATAATTATCGTTCTTTCTCTGTTTCTGCCACTTACCAGTCTTCAAATGTCCTTATCGATTCTGTCTCTTTCAAAACAAGCAGAAAAATGCAAAACCAAAAATTCAAGTCCCTATCGTACGACATACAAAACAAATGCAATTAATTGGAATGTTTGAAGCACATGTATGTCTGAAAATATGCTGTTTTTCACGCCAGTTGATTGTGTGAATTGGTTTCTTTCAGCGGTTTTTCATTCCATTTTTTAATGGATCGAAATCCGTTTTCAAGTTGAAACATTGAACGATAATGAGTGTTTACGTTGAAAGGCTATCATGTTCATGTACAACTACGTAACAAGATGAGTAATGGGAGGTCTTTTGAAGCGGCCTCGAAAAGTGTTACACAAAGGTAAACAGACTGTGTAATGATGAGAGGGAGAGAAAGAGAGAAAGAGAAAGAGAGAGAGATGAGTGAGTAAGTGAGTGAGTGAGTGAGTGCCAAGTGCTTGTGTAACAAGAATGATCAGATACTGAACTGGACGGCAATGTTGATTATTGTTGATAATAAAATCAGATCTTATTATTAGATCGGTTGATGAACAATCAGGAAATTAATTTGGTCTAGGTTTTTTTTTTTCTATTTTTTTTCTTTTTTTTGTTGGTATCGATTCTCTCTTCGTCATTACTCTCGGTGAGTAATACAAATCCAAATCCAAATTGTAGTTGAGATGGGACGGGCGCGACGTCACAATCTTATACCTCATTATTATTATTAATTCAGAGATGAATAATGCGGCAAAAAAAAAAAGAAAGAAAAAAACCACATTATTTATGAATAAGAAATATAGTAACGCTTAAAACAAAAGCATTTTGTGATCAAATTCGAAACAGGAAACGACAAGAAGCCAATGTACCCGACGTTAATCTGTTGCATACAAATTTCATGGCACAGCATAAAAATACAGGAAGAACGACAAAGACAAAACAACACAAACGAAAATAGAATTGAAGATCGATCCACCACAGGAATGAAAAAAAAGAGAAAAAAAGTTAAAAACTACCGAGCGACACACGAAAAAAAAACATAGAAATATCAAAATTTGTGAACCCGCAGACAAAAGGAATAAAAATAAAATTAAATAAAAGAAATGAAATATTGAAGAGACAAAACGAAACTCGATTAAATGGCACCAGAAAACTCGCTCACTCAGTCATAGCCTCCGCTAAGCAGGCATTTTATATGCATGCAACGATAAAATAAGTTTTGTTTCGCTCTTATTTTCGTTTCGTTTTCGTTTCATTTTGTTTCGTTTCGCAATTTGAAATGGAATGCCAGAGACAAAGACTGAAACGAAAAGACCATTTGAATCATCAATTTGTTTTTCCAATGAATGACATTATTTTGAAGTGAATCGAATATGTTTTTCGACATATTTTGATCAATCATCCGAATGTCGCTGTCATCTCATTCGAAAACTGAAATGTGGCGAAAAATTGTTATTGTTATGTGTTTAGATGTTTAGTAATGTGTATAGTTATCATGTTGTTGAAGCCCCGTGACGATTGAAAATCAATTGAAAGCAACATTCCACATTTAAACATATTTCACAGAATTTTTTTTTTTTTTTGTTTCTTTTTTTCTTCCAATACATTCGGGACATAACGCACAACGCACATGGAAAACATTATGATGATTTGGTTCTTCTTGTTTTATTTTATGTCTTGTTTTTTTCTTTTTCATTATTATTATTAATAATTTTTCAATTTTGTATTCCTTTTGTTTAAATGGCAGTTAGACAGACGAACATATAAATTGATGATTGCACCATTTTCATTTGGTTGGGCCGACTGTGCGCTATGGTTTTCGAAAGAGTAAAAAAAACGAACGAAAGAAACAAAATAAATAAACTGTTAGCAAAAGAGTAATCGAATTGTTATGTTTGTATGTCATTCAGGCTAAGTATTCCTACTGTGAGAAACTGACACAAACATGCTGAAAACAAAAGAACGAAAATAAATTCACTAATAGGAATCTGCTGTGTAGATGGCAAAACTGAACAAACGTTACATATTAAAACGTCCTGAGAACCGATTTTGTTTCTGATTTACACACCAAATACATATACTTTTATTTTTTTTTGCTCAGTTCTTTGGCTGTTTGTCTTTCGAATATATACATTGACCTTGAATACATATTGGTACTATCGAATGGACGGAAAAAAAATAAAGAAAAAGCATTCCTGAATACAATTACCTGTACCATTATCAAGCGCAACAGTGAGCAAAGATTTTTTTTTTTTTTTTTTGGTTTTGAATAAAATTAAAACGATTTGGTTCGGTGAATGGGGATAGTGTAAGTGTGTGTATACGTAATGAACTGCCTACCAAACTATTTAAAATCATCGAACACCGATGATCTGGCAGGCATAATACATATAACATACTTACACTATAGGCAAATATTCAGAAAATTGGATGAAATAATTCACATTCAATTCGTTGCTCGTAGCTCGTCAGTATCAACGGGATCATAATGAATTTGGCGGTATCGACTTCAAACAAAATGTAACGCAAAAACTCACCAATTTTATTTCATTTTCTGTTTATTTTTCGTTCATTTCATCCTTGCCTGCTCGTTGTCGATTCGAAATGTTTTAAATGCGATAATTAACATAATTCAATCTCACCAATTAGTTTTGTGTTCTTTCTAATTGTGTGTGTTTTCAATTTTAATGAGCATACCAAATTGAATTACAAACAGAAAACAACATTAAACAAACTAAGTGAAAGAAAACCCGGTTATTTGTGGTGAGACAGTGAGTATATTTCTGAAATGAGATTTATCTCAACATCGAAACATCAAGCTCTTACTTATTTCATTTAACATTACTGGTCAATTCTCGGATTCTTCCAATTTTCCATTTGAATTTCCCAATCGCAAGCAATCCCAAAAAACAAAAAAAAACAAAACCATCACAATGTGAACCGCATGAACATGAAAAGGTGCGAACACACATTTATAAACGAAAAAAGAAAAACATATAAAATAATAATAATAAAAAAAAAAATTCGATTAGATTCCGCTTTTCTTTTATTCATTCAATTCAATTCAATTCAATCAGCGTGTAGTTAACTCAATTACAATAAACGCATGAAGATGAATAAAGAGAGAGACACAGAGAGAGAGAGAGAGAGTAGAAAAAGTGCTTACAAAAACAAAACAAAAGCACCGAGAAATGTTATTGTGTTTGACTATTTTCTACTATTTACCATTTATACTGAGTCATTTTATGATTTTGATCAAGCCGAGAGTGTTGTGACTTGCACTGCTATATGTTTTAATGGTATATTCAAAAACTAGAAACGAAAAATTCTCGACCGAAAACAATGATCTCAAATTTTGAAAATAAAGATTAAAACTATCCAACAAAATTTTATTTCGACAAAATAAAAAAAAAAACAACATAATGAAACAGCGAATTTTCATCTTCCTATTATTCGATTTGTAAATAAAGATCAATGAAGTCAATTTGTACATTGTCGAGTTAAATCGGTCATTAGTTTTTTGACTTGCCAAAAAAAAAAACAAAACATAAAAAAAAAACAATCAAACACCAACAGAGAGAAAGATCGAAAGAATGGAATGAAACGAGAAACGGATGAGAAATATTTTATTAGTATTTTTCCAAGGAATCGTTCCACATTCTCAACGAGGAAAAAATTAAACAAAATTGAAAAATGACGTAAATAGAACGTTTGACAAATAATAATAATAATAATAATAATTGTTAATGCTGAATGAATGATATTTAATAAAAACGATTGTCGCCACGCTGTGATTTAAATCCATTGCATGTGTTCAAAATGGAAAAACGAACGAGAGAGAGAGAGAGAGAGAGAGAGAGAATAAAGATTAAAACTATCCAACAAAATTTTATTTCGACAAAATAAAAAAAAAAAACACATAATGAAACAGCGAATTTTCATCTTCCTATTATTCGATTTGTAAATAAAGATCAATGAAGTCAATTTGTACATTGTCGAGTTAAATCGGTCATTAGTTTTTTGACTTGCCAAAAAAAAAAAACAAAACATAAAAAAAAAAACAATCAAACACCAACAGAGAGAAAGATCGAAAGAATGGAATGAAACGAGAAACGGATGAGAAATATTTTATTAGTATTTTTCCAAGGAATCGTTCCACATTCTCAACGAGGAAAAAATTAAACAAAATTGAAAAATGACGTAAATAGAACGTTTGACAAATAATAATAATAATAATAATAATAATTGTTAATGCTGAATGAATGATATTTAATAAAAACGATTGTCGCCACGCTGTGATTTAAATCCATTGCATGTGTTCAAAATGGAAAAACGAACGAGAGAGAGAGAGAGAGAGAGAGAGAGAAAGAAAAAAAAGAACAACATGAATATAAAAAGTGAAGAAATGAAGATTGAAGATTGAAGAGCAAAAAGCCATTGCCATTGAGCAAAGATTGGAAAATGTCCATGATCTTCATCAGTATCGAAACAGTTCGCGCTGGATGTTCATCAATCATCCGAATATCATCAATCTTCACATTGTTATTTCGTTAAAATGGTGTGAATTTTGTATTAAATGTGTCACACATTGTCATTGTCAATTTTATCTCTGTTTTATTTTTAATTTGTTTTCTTTTTTTTTTCTTTCTTTTTCTCTCGTTTGATTTTTGATGTTTAACCATTCGTTCTTTTGTCAGCTTGTAGTGTGTATTTGTTTTTCTTAAAGTCGTTTCGTCATCGTAGTTGCCCTGTTCTTTTTTTTTATTTTCGGGATCAATACTACTTCTTGTTGCATTTTATTGCATTTTTTTTTTCATTCAATGGATGATATTGCATTTTGCATTTAGTCTTTAGTTGAGTAACGTGCTCATCGTTGCTTATTGTGCATGCCGAATCGACCTTGAGCGTAGAGGATGCAATCGAACCGATTATGCTCGATCGTATCCGGAGGACAAATGAATGAATTTGTGTGTTGAAAATTTGTTTAACAAGATGTACTTCATTTCATTCGAGCAATCATGTCATTCGGTTCCGTTCTGTAGCTTGAGAATCTATTTTTTTTTTCGTTCGTTCGTTTGTTCGTTCGTTTCAAGAACATATTTAACCAGTACAATATAATACAATGATGGAACGATAACTGATATTCCTGTTCTCCTGGAGGATATGATTCTCGCCCATGTAAATGTCCATGAATTCTAAATGTTTAAACTACAGACTCAAGTCATGAGAAAAACAAAAAGTGTGATAAAATCATAGGCCACATTGCATCGATCATAATTTTGTTGATGGTGCTGTTGTTCTTGTGCTTCATGCATATGTACAATGTACATACATACATAGTTTATACGGCAAATTCAACCATTCCGAATAAAAGGTGTTGCACTTAAGCGATTGTTAATAGTTTGTTTTCGATCTTTGTGTTTGCGTTGGTTCCAACATGCAAAAAAAAAAACGAACGAACAAACAAACATGAAAACAATGCTCACAATACTCAAGACTCCATATTTCGATCTTATCCCATTTGATCCACAGTGTGTTCGAACTTCGGATTGTGGATTATTATGGATATATATGTTAAATGTATAGATAAAAGAAAAATTGGAATGCATCCATAAATATAATAATAATCGTTTTCATCATCTTTTGGATTCGATTTCAGCAAATAAATAAATTGGGAAAAATTAGAGAATTAATTGTGTGACTACGGGAAGCCCAGTTGGATACACAGCTAATACATATTATATGAATGAATGGATAACGTATAAAAAGTCACACTTGCACACAGATTCATCTATGCTGAGTGCTGACTGCTGAATGAATAGTTTTTGTATTTTGCATACCATTGCATGATATAATATTTGCTGAAGTAAATTTGAGAACAATTATTATTATTACATATATCGCTTTTATCGGAGATAAATCTGATCGGTGATGGGATAATTCTTGCAAGATTGAAATTGAATAAACTTGCATTAAAACATTTCAATAATGCAATTTTGGAATCAAATCAAAAACCCCAAAATCAAAGAAGGCATTGTTCTGTTTATTGTCAATTCCAGAAAAATGCATTTGAACAGAACGCATTGAAATTTGAACTAGACATTTCAGTAATACAGTTGTTAAATGACATTTACCGTTATTGCAGTAGCTACCAAACTACTAAACGGGTAATGTTGTATATATTTATGTCGTTTATATATATTTTGTTTTCAATTCTGTTTCGTTAAACAATGAATCACAATCGGTTGATGTGCAACAAAAAAAAAAACAATTTAAGAAACAGAATAACCGAAAGATTCACCGAAAATGCAACATATCGACAAACAACTTGAAAAAATCGAATACATTATATTACATATTGATTTTCATATGCATGGACATTGGATTACGGACATTGAGCATTCATTGGGCATTGAGCATTGGGCATTCGGATTTTTTTTTTTTTTTCATTTTCGGTTATATTTTTGGTCATTTCGGAGGGCTTTTCACAAATCGTCTGTGGGTCCGCAACCAAATTTATATTTAATTGAATACATAAATTGTATGTGTATTGCAATGTTTCCATTTATTTAATTTATGTCTTTAATTGAACATAAGCACTTTCCATTGCCAATCCACATGAGATTAGTGCGTTCGATTATATGATATGCGACGTAGAGAGCACAAGCCAATTTACAACTCATGCAGTGATTTTGTGCACTATGCCCCGAATAAATTTGTACACGACGAAATAAATGACGACAATGACGACGACGACCACGACGACGACGACGACGACGACGAAACAAACAAAAAACACGTTAAATTCGGAAAATTACATGCAAAAATTGATGGAAATGAGGCATCCATGGATATTCGGTCTGACTAAATGAATTGCTTCGCCAAGAATGGTAATATAAGCAACAACAACAACAACAACAACAGCAACAAATCTGCATCCCAAAATTTCATACAGCATTTATTACAACGAAACATTGAAGAGATGTGATCAATAAAAAGATTTTTATGATTATTAATTATTATTATTATCATTGTTAGTAATTCGTTTATTTTTCGAATGGGATTCGATTCTTGGTTTGGTTTCAAACTTTCAGTGCTGTTTTCTTCTTCTTTTCTTTTTTTTAATTTTAGCCGCTGGGTATAGCTGTGTGGTTCTCTCTCTCTTTCTCGGTGTGAATTTTTCGTTCATTTCTTTTTCTTCTTTTCCGAATCATTCGAATATTTTCATTGCAAACTGAAAACCAATTCAATTCACCCGAAAAACCAATATAAGATTGAGGTTCTCTTTTTCTTCTTTCATTTGCATTGGCTTTCTTTATCCTTGGCAATTCGTTTTTTTTGTATTATTTTTGTTTCTTTCTTTCTGTTCTTTTTTCGCGCTTATTTATTGGCGGATCATGGTTTTCAAAATCGAATGAAAGAAAAATTTGTTTTCTCCAGATCAAGTACCAAAAGTACCCAGAAGAAAAGAAGAAGAAGAAGAAAAAGAAGAAGAAGAAGGAAAAATAAGCTGTGCGCGAAAAATATGCATCTTCCAAATTTGTGGCGCATGAAATTTGAGTATAATTTATTAATATTGAGCTGCAGAGCGAAAATACAGAATGGAATCGAAACCATTTAGACATGCGCAGATATGTTGGGCTTTTTCTTTTTTTTTTTTTTTTTTGGGGTTACACAAAATGATTTCGGGTTCGGTGATGATATAGGCATCTGTGCGCGCACACGCATGCACACATTTTTTTTGGAATTTTTTCATACATTTAGGCTTTGACTCATGAATTTATGAAAATATTCATGCAGCATACAATCCACCACAATGTGATACCGATTGGCAAAATCAGTTATGATTTTATTGTGCCAAAGTATGCCATACTATTTATAATCATAATAATAATGCATACACATTAAATACTCGCATATTACACATGAATTGGCCAAAAAAAAAAAACCACCAAAAACTGAACCGAACCAAACCGAATACGATGCACGGAATTGCACCTTTGTGCAATCGCTTGATATTACACTGAATAAATTTACATCACAAATAACAACTAATCATCATACTTTATGTTCTTTAACAGTAACTGGTTTGTGCTGATTCAACTGTTGATCGCGTTGTTTAAGGCTATCATAAAAAGGCTCTCTTTTTTCTTTCGCTCTCTTTCTCTTTCTCTGTTTTTCCGCTTTTTTTTCTCTTTTTTTGGTAAGTCACTTGTGCTGAATGTGTTTGCCTTTTTATCATCCATTCGGTATGGTCGAGATAATATGTTCGGTCGATTGTCGCTATTTTTCAGCTTCCTTCGCGATGCACTCGCTTTTCCACTTTTCCTGTTTCGAGTCAGAGCACACCGAACACCGGACACATACTGAAGAAAAGATTTCAAACAAAAAAAAAAAATTCCAGATTCAAGGAGAAAATGATTGTGCAATATGAACTGTTGATTTATGAATCATGGATTCAAATGTGGCACTTCATATCAAGTCTCATATACTCGAGATGATTATTATTATTATTTATATTCAGTGCAAACACACGTAGTACCTGATCACACATCACATTTGGTTCACATATTTTTGTTTAGTTCTTTTCTTTTCATTCTTTTTACGGAGCCATTTTTTTTTTTTTTTTAAATTTTTGTTCGTTTTGGTTTATTTTATTTTGTTGCATTTCTTTTCTTCGCATCATCGAATGCATGTGATGTGAATGACTCAACGAAATCAGAGTGATCATTTTTCAGATCACCGTTCAACTGGTGTTTATTATTATCCATTATACAGCCAAAAGCCATCAGCCAACAGTGCCAGCCAACCAATTGATTGTTCAAAATAGATTGGTCAACCTACAGAGAGTCAAGATCAATTTTCGATAAATACATTTAATTTTTTTCATTTTTATTTTTTTTTATTTTCGGACAAATCGATGATAAACATGAGATATAATATTTATACTTCGCCACCCAGAGTGTCGAATTATATGGATTCTTTTTCGTTTCTCATTTTCTTAAAATTTATTTATTTATTTTGTTTTTTTTTTTTAAATTATTATTCAATTGATTTTGCATTCAATTACATGAATTTTGAATGAATCGAAATAAAATTGACAACAAATGCGATCATATTATTTTTCTTAAATTTTTTTTTCTTCTCCAGCGTTGCTATTTAGCTCATACCGTGATGACGATGAGAATGAAAAATTCAAGATTCAAACGACAACGACGAAACTGCTGCTGCTGCTGCTGTTGCTGTTGGACTTTATTTTTGTAATTTTATGTGCTTCGATTTGAATGCGTACCAAAATGGCTAAAAGAGGATCACAAATCCGAAATATAAACTTATGTTTACAGTGTACGAAACGCTGGGCTCTCTCACTCAACCAGAAAGTCACATGCATGGCACGAGTTGACGTGATTGTATTCCAAAAAAAAAAGAAGAAAAAAAAAGAAGAAAAATGGCATAAATTTCCAATAAATATACCACTTCACCATTATTACAATATATGGAATTGTGAATTGTGAATCGTAAACCATCGACTATAGACCGTTGTTTGTCGTACGTTGCATTCATTTTGCAAATCAAATGCAATAATGGAACGTACAGAGGACAAAAAGTATCTATTTATTGGTTGTTGTTTTTTTTTCTTCAAGAAATTCATTGAATCCCACCTGAATCCATTCTACACTTGACGCACACACACACACAAAGCCATCAGCCCGATATCACAGCGTAAACGAAAGAGAAATGTGGTCCAGTTCATATTTACATAGAATGGAATTTATTTTTGTTTCAGTTGAATGCGATTAAATTTTTTTTCAATAAAATTCAGCGATCGATTCGATACCATTCGATTATATATGTAAGTATTATTATTGTGAGGACATTGCGCTTCGCGCTCCAAACGAGAAACAATAATCAAATTCAATCGAATGGAATATCGTTATTTTTTCAAAAATAAATACGCATTTTATTATTGTCATCAATGGCACTATTTGCTTTGAACTGTATTATTATGCCATATATCATCGGCACCTATTTTGTCGGTTAATATCAGTTTGTTTTTGCTTTCAATAGAATTGGTCAAACAAATGTTCAATTCCAAACACACACACACACACACAACAAATGATAACAGGTCATAAAATGCTTTCGAATTTGTTTTTTTTTTATTATTTGCATGAATACGTTGATCGTTTGGTATGACCATTTTGGTTGAACGATCGATCGATCGATCGATCGATCCATCGCATCGATTCCATGAAATTGAATAAAAACAAAAAAATAAATTGAATTCCATCCGTATATCACAGAAAATGAATTCACATTTTGCATCAACACCTTTTATATTTAATGCCACTGATGAGCACCGAACCACATACCGTTTGCTGTTTTTTTTTCTTCTTCTTTTAGTTGTTTTTTTTTTACGCATATTTGTAATCTTTACACTGTTTACATGATAAAAGAAAGTATTTATACGCAAATGGTTTTGTGACTTGTGCGATTGCTGTTACACCGTCACCGTTGCCATTTTTGAAAGCACCTTTTCTTTCGGAATGCGCGTACAATGTACAGCATACAGTGTAATCGTCTCTTATTCACTCAGATATTTCATTCAAATATCAAATTATGCAAAGAAAGAAGTCAATTTCAAATACCAAATACCAAACGAGCCAAGTGGTGTTTTTTCCTGATGTTTTTTTCTTTGTCTTTTGTTGTTGTTGTTGTTGTTGTTGCGATTTTCAACATTTTTATTTTTTTTTTTATTTTTTCAAACCGAAACGAGCGTGCATTTCATGCGACATAATATTATAATTGCAGTTGAGAGGTCGATGAATAAATTTAACTAAAAACATGAACCAACTAACTAACTTCTATCGGCTGACAGAGAGCAAATGAAATGGAAATATGTAGTAAGATGACGATGATGATGATGATGATGATGATGAGAGACAAAATCGCGAAACGAAACAAACCAAACTCGAACATCTTAAGATAGAAAACTTAATCCGCTTATTTCGTTTTAATGTTGTTTTGTTAATTTTTTTTTTTTTTTTTTTAATTTTGAATTTGGATTCGATGTGTGGTTCAGCGTACATGGTTCGCTGTGTGTAGGGTTATACTAGAAGAGATCCAAGATTTCAAGTGCCTGGCAAAATGTTGAATGTTTAATGTATAATAATATGACGTGTCTATGCGTGCTGTTTTACATTTTCATGAATCATAATAAACGATTGGATGGGATGATGGGTATCATCAAACACATGTACTACTGAATGTTTGATGTTGTTTTAATATTTTATTTGATATTTTTTCTTTTTCCCCGTCCTTCTACATATGTCTATTTGTGCGCTTTTACCATGCCATCATTTTTATTTGCAATTAAATGTATTCAGATTCAAATTTTCAGCACTCCTTTGAAAATTTTCGACAATTAAAACTAAAAAAAAAAAAACGAATAAATTTACTGAATTAGTTTTAATCAAATTTGGAGAGTGTGAGAGCAACGTACTGCATATGCATTATTAGGTAGCTAGCGCCTTTCAAAAACTTCTACCATCCATTTGATGATGGAATGGAATTCGGCGGCACAGGAAGTTGAAAAATCCATACCAGAAACATAAATGTGAGGAAGAACAAAACTGAATACCGAATGACAGCCTAGGCAAATTCAATATATGATTTTATTATGATATAATGATGCATCGATAGATCAACGTTAGACATGTGAAAGATGGATTACGTAAAAATTGTTCAAATCCGAAAGTGAAAATGATGGAATAAACACGGGATGCGACAAGCGACAATTCGAAAAGCAAAATAATCATAATAATAATATTACATGCAGAAGAGATAGAGAGAGAAAAAAAAGACACCATCGGAACTCTGTAAAGGAAAAATAGGAACTGTATCCGATCAATTTTAAACGGACAACACAGGAAAAAGGATGAAAACAGAAGAAAACGAAAATGTGTGTAATCAATCTGGTTTAATGTTTCGGGCAAATTTTTTCCAAATGTCGAAATCTATTGTTTTGCCAAAGGAAAGTATGATGGATGGCCCAAGAATCAGTGCCAATCACTGATTTAATAATACAAAATGCCCCAATGCGCTGAATGTGTCGCCTGGTATTGAGTATTAGATATTGATATGGGCCTATTAGTAATATATATCGCGTGCGAATGAAATGCGCCTTTTCTTTACCTTTTCAATATAAAATATGGAATCTTGAATAACGATTGAATACGAGCATTTAACAAAAGATATTGAAGAACAACTATAACGACAACAGCAACGAGGAAAAAACACACACACACACACACAGAAACATATACGAACAGAATGAACGAATGGAAGAAAAAACAAAGAGAGAAATATTCTGTGTGACGCATATAATATCAAATTGATATCATTACGACAAAAATATGTACTCTCATACGCACCGAACGTTTAAATGACTGACGAATGACTGGAATGACTGTATTTGTGAGAGTGGCGTGTATATGATGTACATATTATAAAATTATTCTGATCACATTTATTGTTGCCGGTAATAATTCAATCATACTTTAGAACGATTTCTCATCCTGAATTCAAAATGAATTAATTCTAATTTTTCGAAAATACTCGGTATGGGTATTGTTGAGCCTGCCAATTGATGGCCAAAGCCATATTATATTCAGCTACTGTGAATTGATTTCATTCATTTCCTCCTTTTTTCCACGTTTCAATCCATTGTGCCTTCATTCCCTGGTTCATTCATTCTTATTGAAAATAAGTAATAATGAAAAAAAAAGAAAGGAAAAGAAAGGAAAAGCTAAATGAATTGGTGTTGAAATTTTTGTTATCCCACTTTTCGTTTGAATAAAACATGTGACACATTATTATTACGTCCGCTTTTTGATCAATTTTTTTTTCTTTTCTTCTCTCTTTCTCTCCTTTTTGCTTTCTCAGCTCTCTCTCTCTCTC
>GL502395.1:1154957-1223514 GCA_000149185.1 Mayetiola destructor
CTCTCTCTCTCTCTCTCTCTCTCTCTCTCTCTCTCTCTCTCTCTCTCTCTCTCTCTATTCACTTGGTTTTGTTTGGCTTTGAACTGCTTTATTTAATGAATTTCGACTTCGATGGAAGAGTAAAAAAAAAAAAAATAAATAAATAAAAGAAAGACAAATGAGTCAGAGCAATTTGTTTGTTAGCAGAGCAATGATATTGTACATTGGGAACATGAGAGACTGATGGGTGTATACTGTGTGTATGTGTGTGTGTATCGTATACACAATGTGTATTACACATGTATAACATACATATCGATCGTATTTGTTGCAGGTGAACATGATTAAAATACTAAATGAACGATAATAATAATTTAATCATTCTTCTAAGTAGCAAATACGATCGAATGGAAAAAATCTACCATTAAGGAAAAAAAAAGAAGAAATAAACGACACTAAAAGAATTGAAATAATACTGATAATTTCACTTCATTCAATCCATTCCACTGAAAAATGCACCGGAGACCGGACGTCACATAAAAGTTATATTAAATAGATGCCTTTCCATTCTATTTGCAGCTCTCTTTCTGGCCACCAGCAGTCGCTCTCTTTAATGCCACTTTGATCGAAGAAATGATTTCCAAAGCTATTTGCTGTTCGTTGTCTTCGCCAAACTTACAATTAACGACTTGACAATATAACTAAATCGAAGCAATACTTGAATCCATGATTTGTTTTTATAGTTAAAATGTATAATTTATTGTGTGCGATAACAATAAATGAATTAGAACGAAAACCATTTCTCTTTTTCGCTCTTTTCGCAAACCAATAATAATATGTATACTTTATATGATAATAATGTATTAAAATGTATTTCGCTGTTTGTGTGTGTGTGTGTTGTTGTATTTATAATGTTTTAAAATATACATTAGCCCGATCGTGTATGTATTTTATAATGGATAATCTAAACGATGGTCTCAAATTGATGTTTGATGTTGATCTGCAATTTATATAACGCAAAAACTATTGGGCTCCTTGGTTGTTTGCATGATCCATGGTATATAATTTGACACGCGAGTTGAAACACGTGGCAGACGAGTTCCACATCCAACACCATAGCTTGGTATACCAATTAATACTGAACGGCCAGTTAATGTATCCGTATGACAGAGTCCCGTACCATCATCCAACTGAATTGAGCAAAAACAAAAAACAAAAAACCGGAGAGAGAAAAAAAATAAGAGAAGCAAAAAAAAAAATTATTCGCATTTTAATTACGTTCTCGGCTTCATCTTTGTTGCCATTTCAATTCACATTCAATTCCATTGGCAAAGAGTGCAAATGGAAAAAGAGCAAAAAAAAAACAAAAAACAAACAAACAAACAATTTGTTCGATATAAATGAAATTGAATTGAAATGGCTAATGGATAATAATGGAAATGCTTGTTAATCATTTACATTGCATGTGTCTTTGCCAGGTGTAAGTGTACAGATTTGTGAATCAGTTATTTGATATGGATAATTTTCGTTGCACTGCTGTTTTGATATGACGTCTAATGTTACAATTTGTAAATTCTTTGATGGCGGTCCACTTAATGATGTTTGCCCATAGCCGGTTGCTTCGACTTTTGAAAATTCATACGAATGTTCGGATAATCGTTGACTTTTGTTGTTGTTGTTGTTGTTGTTTTTTTTTCACCCCCAAGCGATAAAATAGAATTCGAAATTTATCAATAAGTAAAAATGTGAGCAAAATATGTATTTATAGCCATTTCTCACCTGATCGGTAAACAAACGGGCTGTACAGCTTGACTGAATTGGATTGGTGTCGTTCGGGCCAATGCAATATCATTTAACATTGAAACACTATCATAAGCGCTATGCGGTTCTGTTGCCAATAATTGATATGTTGCCGCATATGGTGATTCAAATGGACGTTCATAATTTGTTGTACCAACAATCACACCAACTGTATCAATTGTTCGATTTGTCAAGCAATGAGCAGCCGTTATAATGAAATTTTGATTGATGATCGTGCAAGCACAAATTAAACCTTTTGTATTCAAATCGATAAGACCACAAGTGAATGGCATAAACTCAATATCAATATTTTCACCGTTCACCAAACGTGGCTGATGTGGATCATTTTTTTTTTTTTGGAAGAAACAAACACAAAAAATACAAAATGAAAAATTCAATTTCCAATTGTCATTTGTTGAAAACGAGAAAAGAAAAAACAAAATGAAAAATTTCAATTTACCCGTTTTCGTGAACCACATTCACATTGTGGTGTATTTGTTGGGGCCATTGGACGCCAAACTTGTTGAGTGGGTGCATATGTTGGGGCGGTCGGATAATTATTTGGTCGTGGCGTTACTGGAATACCATTTTGATAAACAATATTTGATTGCTGATAGGTTGCCGGTTGATAGAATGCTGGCTGAACTGGTGCTTGACTGAGAAAAAAAAGGTCAAAGAATTATTATCGAATGAATTTTGAGTTGGGGGGTTAAAAAAAATTTATTAAATTTGCATTCCATACATGGGCCTTGAATAAATGGGCTGTTGATAATATGTTTGTTGCGGTTGATAAAGTGGATAGGATTGTTGATAGCTTGTTCGTTGATAGTTCGATTGATAGTTCGATTGATAGCCCAGCTGATTAGGATTATTCGATGGATAATTTGATTGATAGGCTGGCTGTAAAATTGGTTGAGATTGTTGCTGTTGTGGTCGCGATTGAATGTATGTATTTTGTTGAGGAAATGATGGTACTTGACCATATCGATTGGGTGATACTGGTTGTGGACTAGGTTGTGCTCCTGGTTGAGCATATACTTGACAAAAAAAGTTTCCACCAACTGAATTCGGTTTCGATTTCAAGGCTTTCAAACCGAAAAAATAATAATAATAATAATCGTTTTTAATAACAAGATTTTAAATAATGTTGAAAACGAATTAGAATTTAATATTTCGATGTGCTGCACTCACCCATGACCAAAGCATTCGAATATGTTGACATGATAAACGGTTGCGTACAATGATTTGTAGCATCATTTAATTCTTGGCAACCTCTCAAGGAGACCTCCAAACGATCACCGTTTGCGTCACATCCGGTGTACTGATGCCAATCGAAAAGTCGTTCCAAATCCCAAAAACAAATTTATTGAAAATTTCCACAATTTTTTTCGATAGATAAAATGTTATCCGAAATATATACGGTATAACTTACCGTTGGAATTTGAACAACCGTGCAATTGACAATAATATAGGTGCCAGATGGTGCGCATCCAGACCAACGGCAAACACTGCCCGGCATATATTTATTTGGATAATATGGTGAAAATACATCATATGTGCGGCCCAATTCAATCGTCTCAAAATAATCGCATCCATTAAAATTATAATAATCACATTGTACTACACCGGTCCAAGTCAACAAAATACCTTTGAATGAAAATACAAAAAAAAAATAACAAAATATTCTTCGATTAATTTCGCGCCCAAAATTTTTTTTTTCTCGATCACTTAAAACAAAATTTTTAAATTACAATAAAAAAATATCAGCGGTGACATTCTGCACAAATGTATTTATTTCCACGCTTTGTTCGTGAAATAAGAAGAACCAAAAATAATATTATTGTGTCTGAGCAGTTGAACACAGTGCGTGGAATAATACACTTGTAATCCGTTTCAATTGATGCCGCACATCAAACTGATCGAAATGTTTGACGTGCGTTTCAATTTTCTCTTATCATAGGCGAAAATAATGTTCTGCCAGAACAGTAGACACACAATCAGAAGGAAAAAACAAAAACAAAAAAAATTATATTGAATACATTATTTTTTTTTTTTTTTTTGTTCTGCGTATTGTTCATTTGTCATGCTCAACTGAGTCATAATCATTTTGCTCCAAGAAAATGTCCAGAAATGACAGTTCATCACATCGTGACACATAAAACACCGACAGAAACCGAAAAAAAAAAATAATATTCAAGCAATTACGAAATTCGAAATTCTATGCGAGATGCCATAACAAATATTGGAACAGATTATATGTGTCAAGCCCATCTGCGAATTGTATGAATTTTTTGATCGTCGATACATTTCGGCAAGTATACATATTTGGGCAATGCGCGAACAAGCAATTAAAGCAAAAAAAAAAGAAAAAAAGCGATCCATGAATGTTTTATCATACAAATAAACTATGCAATTGCGAAAATGTTCACCGAGGAAAGGGGAGAAGGAATAGAAAAAGAAGCAATTAATTCGATCAGAGCAAAAATTATATTGGTTTGTCTGTCCCAGTTCCATATATCATTCAATGCGCAAACAAGGAACAAAAAAGGCAAAACCGAACGACCGAAACCGAATAAAAAAAATAACACAAGCCACAAGAAAATAACCGAAATTAAGTTATGAATTTCAAATGAGACATTGACATATCAATGGAAGTAAGATTTTCAATACCGAATTGCGTTATTATTGTCAAAATGTATTCCAATTTTTTTATTGTTTTTTTTTTATTTTTTTTGCTTCACATTCTTACATCGTTGACTGTTTCTATTTGCTTGTCGATCATAGCAAAGCAATTTGTTTTCGTTTTTCTTTGCCGCTTCGCATGGCTGAGTTCAAAGAGATCCAATATTACACACATCATTCAATATTCTTATATATATGTACAATGTACAGTAAAGTTCCTCTAAAAGGACCAATTGGTTCACAAATGAGAAATGGTCCTATTGAAAGAGTGGTTCCTTTTGGAGAGACTTTACTGTATCATACAATTTGCCATCCGATCAAGTAACAAATTTCATTTACAGATGAAAAATCTTCCGAAACACAAAACACACGAAACTCACAGCTCGCAACAATGAATTTGTAATCCAAAAATAGGTTCAATGAATTATCATTATTTATATGACAAATGTAATGTTACGATTCATCCTTGAACGCCATTCCGGTAATGTAGTTTTTTGTTTTAGATTTTATTTTTAATTTTTTATTTTTATTTTTTTTTGGTTTCAAATTTGATGTTTTGCTTTTACAAACTTAACATTTGTCATGATAATTTCACCTCTGACTATAAACATTTTGTGTATTTAGTGTTGTTTTTTTTTCTTCTCTTCCGTGTCTCCAAATAATCAACCAGACTTTTCGAATTCCAGACTAAAATTCAATTGTGTAATCAGTTTTGGTCGGTTTTACTTGTTTTAAAGGGTTTTACTCATCGAATATCTCTACATATTTTAGTTCCAAACTATTCCACAATAAGTTTCTGTTCTCGTTTTTATTTTTTGCACAACCGATATAAAAAGAAAAAAATAATAACCCTTTTTCTAGAAATGTTGTCAACTATCAAAACAACAATCCGCTACTCGTTAAAACGGTCTACATTGAATGCCAAATCAATTACTCGTATTTGAGATGATAAAGATTTTATTATTATTAGTATCATTATTATCATTTGAGGCTGAGGCTGTATTTTATGCAAATACATCGATCATGCTTGCTAGTATTGTCTTATTGTTACCACCGTTGCCATTCATTTTCAAATTATTATTATTTGCTTCTTATTATTATTTATTCATGATTTGCATGTCACTCATTTCATTGGAATCAATTTCATTTCCAATCGCTCGCATGCCGTACTCTTCTTCTTCTTCTTCTTCTTCTTTTTCTTCTATTTTGAATTCTTTTCGACAATAAGACGAACGGTTTCGCACATTCAGTCCCAATCATTATATATTTTATTTATTTTTTAAAACTAAAATACAATAATGTGCTGTTAATGTTGTGTTTCATTCACATTTGGTATGCATTTAGTTAAAAATGCTATCGGTCTCTTAATTTTCTGAATTTTTGTTTGTTTATCGGTTGGTTTGCTTTTTTAACGGACATCGCTACAATTCACAACTGTTCGATTCTCGAAAATATGGAGATTCGAATTTGAATAAATATTAATGACTAATAAATAATAATCATAATAATAAATGGCAAAACAAAGCTAATATTCGCCGAAGGAACGAACTGATTGATTCACACAATTCACAATAAATGTGTGTTATAAGACAAATTTGTCACATTTTCTGATTCAATTGTGCGTCCTACGTTCAATGTTTCGCATTTAAAAAGAATGCATTATTTAAATTTCGAATGCATTGAATGGGTTTCGAATGTGCACACATTGATTGCGTATCGTGTGTGACACCGGCAAGATAAAAGATCAACAGAAGAAAGCACTTGACAAATATTAGATGAAAATCAAGAAGAAAAGAAAAAAAAAGAAGAAAAAACACACAAATATGAAATATCCATAAAGAGAGATGATTATCAGGGGGCGGTGGCCAAACTTCAAACAAATTTGTCCGAAAAAGCTCCTACCATTTCATTCCATTCATATGGAGAGGTATCAGCTATTGCTTAAGCTAAATTTGCGAAAAAATTTCATACTTCGATAAAATAATATCAATTGAACTCAAGTCATTTGGTTTTGACTCTGGGCTCTGGCTCTGGCTATGGTTATTGTATTCCAATTGGCAATTGTACATTTATTAATTTTATGTGAAACCTTTTGAACAATGGCGCCATCGGTGTTCGATTTGTCGGCCAACCAAAGACCTTTACTATGCCATTCTTCACAACTTCTTAAGTCTCTGTTCGAAATTCGATTAGAAAAATAGAAAAAAAAGAGAAAAAAAATGAAAAACACTGGAGAAAAAAAGAATTCATTCCTGCAATGAAAAGACAAGCGAAATGAAAAAAAAATATAAGAAGAAAAAAACAGATAGATAAAAGCAAGAAGAAAAAAAAACAGAATGGCAAAGAATTTATTTTAATGAAAATAATAATAATAGTAGTTATGATGCTATAACTTTAACCTATAACTAAAGCGTACGACATACGTTCACCATCAAATGGCATAAAAATTTGATGTGATCAATGATAAGCGACACAAAACCATAGTAAATGTGCGCTCATTTTCAACAGCTACTTGCGACGTTACGATTACTCTAATAAATTTGTTTCACATGCGCTCAACACTCAACATTCACTAAAAACAAAATACAAAAAAAAAAACAAGAAACATGAGATGAACACTGAAACGTCATGCAAAATTAGAAAAGTAGCTAAATAATAATGATGTAGAGGAGAAAAAAATGATTTTTTTTTTTTTAATTTTCGGACTTTATACATGAGCAATGGCAATACGTTTATACGTTTTATTTCTACCAATTTCTTGAGCTAACATAAATATTACACATGAAAAACGTATTCAGTGTATTCTCAAGAAACGCATACATTTCTATTCCTATACATATATTTATGTATCCGAAAAATGCTCGCACATTTAACTATTTATATCCGAAAATGTGTTTGCAATATAAAGCAAAATAAAAAGAAATCCTCATGCTCATTGCTCCCTGAAACTATGAGAGAGAAAGAGAGATGGAGAATGCATAATAATATTTTCGTTGTTGATGCATACGGTTAATATCATCATTTTGCGTCTCTCTTTATGATATTATAATGAATGAAATGGATCGCCAAAGAGCTATACGTCTGAATAAACAATTTTTATATGGCCGTTTATGAAACGACTATTTCAAATGAATAAGTAAATTATTATTGTTTGAGTGGATTGGAATCTCTGTTGTTGTTGTTTTTATTTTTTTATTTTTGTTGTTGTTGCGAATATTATAACATACATTAATGCAAAATGAACAGCATTTTAATGCGAAATTGGAGAATAATGTCTATTTGGGGATCACTTACGCATGTTATATGCTGCACATTGCATACGGCATACATATGCATGGTCAAGCACCTAAAGACACACAGGCGGTGAGTGGAAGCTGGACCCAGGACAAAAACACAACTAGAAAAGAAATAAATGAAAATAAAAATTCAAATGACGAAACAAAAAACAAAAAAAATGAAGATAAATTAACTAAAACAGCATTTAATATTAGCAAACCATTACCGTTTATTTATCGATGTTTCGTGGCTATCGCCATAGCCATAACCATAGCAATGAAACCAATAAACATTTGACCACATTTTGAAATTAGCATAAACACGAAGAAGAAAAAGAAAAAAAAAGAAGAAAAAGAAGAAGAAGAAGAATTATTTGCCAATGCTAAAATGCACTAAATGCTGCGCATCATAATAATAATCATCGATCGCAAACATATCTTTGCTTGTCGATATATTCGATAGCTGAAAAAGTGTAAAGAGCATCAGCTAATACAAATAACCAAATTAAAATATTCCAATAGTAACAATGCGCCTGTGCGTAAATGTATGTGTGTGTGTGTGTGTATTTATTTGAACGAAATAAAAATTTAAATGAAATGGAAAAAGAAAGAATATTCGCAAATAGAACACAATGAGCTTCAACAAATAAAAAAAGATGAAAAGAAAAACAAACATTTTTCGAATAAAATAAGAAAAAAAAACATATGAAATACGAAGATTTAGCCACTTGCGTATGCAGTATACGACATGCACTTCAATTGATATAAAAAAAAAATGCCACGGTGACAATGTCGTTCATTTTCTATGCACCGCTGGTCCACGAAAAAGCTTTTTCCATCAGAATAATGATTGAAAGATATTGAAATGATAGCCCTGATTATACAGTGTATACGTCCTGTGGTGCACATTGAAAGTGTATTCAGATTCTGCAATCTTTTCTAGTTGTAATTTTTCGATATTGATAAAGTAAATTGGTGGTGGATCAGGAAATAAAAGAGTTTTTTTTTATTATTCGTTTGATTTGGTTTTGTTGTTTTTGTTGAAAATGATATGGAAATGGTAATCGTCGTTGTCTCATTGCCAGGTTTGCAAAGTGCTGTCCTCTCTCTCTCCTTCTCTTTCTTTCTCGACTCATAAACGATCCGAACAGTTGGAAGCCAAAAACGCTTAAAATTGTTGCACGTTCAACGTGCCCGATAAACAGTGTATCCATGCAAATTGCCACTTTTTTTCTTATGAATGCGAAATGTTGGTTAGCTAGATGGCCGAACTATAATAATTATTATTATTTCTAAAAAAAATAAACAATTTCGTTTGTTATGTGACATTCTAATCAAAATATTGAAAAATAATAATAAGAAATGTGCTATCGTTTGGGAACTATGCCACATTGCGTTCCAATTGCAATGCAATATGCTATATTTCAATATTTTCATCGAGATCTGTCGTCGTTCATTTGCCTTTTTAAAAGTTTTCTTAATAGAATGGTGCCGCCGCCTAACTGAATTCATATTCAATGTTGTTTTTTTTTCTTTTCACTGTGTTCACTTGTTCCATCCAATTTTCCACAATTGATACATATTTATATCCATTGTGTGGCTACTAACAAATAGCCAATGTTTTTTATAGTTTTTTTTCTTTCTTTTAGTAACAATACGAGCGCCTCATCGCCTCAAATGGAAATTGTTTGCGGTATATTTGCTTTGAATCAATAAGATTATCCCGCATATCAACAGATGCAAATAACAAAAACATAATCATATTTTGTAGCGATCGCAGCCCAAAGTCGTATGCACACAATAAACACACAACAACGGTTGCTCGGGGCCCATCGTTTGTGAGATATTGAAACCAACGTTACAATTCATAATTTGCTTGATTGTCTTCCAATATTTTATTTAGAGATGCTAATCTCATCCATGGATGACCATAGAAAATAATGCATGGTGCATAACAAAGTATAAATTCTTTGACTGGAGGACGTTCTCTGTCCAAAATAATCTCAAATGAAATATAACCGATGGATCCCGTGTATGAAATTCCACCATATTTAGCATATAATATTGGTTGTTGTTTTTTTATCCTGTTTTGTTTTGTTTTTGCTTCCGTCGCAACATTTATAATCCAAACGATACAAAGTCATGGACATGAAAATGTTTTGCGTTCGTTTATTTGTAATATTTTTCGTTTTTCGCTTCTGCTTTCTGTTCTGACTACTGACTACTGACAACACACACATACACACACATAGGCAAAATGGAATGTTCACTGTTTATTGCTCACTATTCACCGTTTTCACCACGGTTCGGTTCAGTTTGGCTTTTACCCATTGAACCTATGTCATAAAAACGTGAAAACAATTGATTCTAAGTAGGCAATTATGCGTTGAATGGTTTTCGAAAAATAGCTTACATTGCATACTGCACATTTTGCACTGAATCAACACAAAATAAAGATGATCATCATCATCATCATCATGGAGAAGAAGAAGAAGAGGATAGTTTATGCTTATTTGTGATTATAGTGCGCTTCAGCCTTCCAATATATACAATTTCGTCTCCTTGATTGCGTTTTTCTTCGTTTCGGGTCGATCTTCTTTCTCTGTGCATTGGCACAGAGTGCCATTTGGTGAATGGTTGGAATTGAAGTCATTTTCAATTTTTTTTTATCCAAAAATGAAATTAAATGCGAAATAATTGTTTGAACTTGGTCGATTTCTTTCTCGTTCGATGATTGTTTGAGTTTAGATTTCCATTTGGGATTGAAAATTGGATCCTCTATTTAGCCGGGTCACTCTGTACATTGATCGTGACTGATAATACTATTCTAGCTACTGTTTATTTGTCTACTGTCGCCTGTACATCGCTTTTTCAAACGATTTGGCGAGACTACTGGTTGCTGTTGCATTCAAAATCATTTTGCTACCATCTCAACCATATATATGTGTGTGTGTGTGTGTGATTGTGTGCGATTGCGATTGCGATTAAATACCAATTGCTTTTTTATCGTTTATTCGAATCTTTTTCTTTCTCTTTCCCTGTTATTGTTGTGCTTTTTGTTTTTTGTTTTTGTTTTTTGTTTTGTTTCTTTCTTCGTTTTTTTGATCAAATATGGATTGGAATTTGATCTTCATTCAGTGTTTGATAAAAGCAGCATCAACACAGAATCCCAGTAATATTCGATGAAAATCCACAACAAGTACATTACACATACGGGACAATAAGTGAAGAGCGCAAAAAAAAAAACAAAAAAAAAAACAAACGCATAAGATTTTCAAAAACAATTCGATGAGTAATAAAATCAGCAAAACGAAGGGAAAATATACACACACACACAAATCTAAACGGCCAGTTGATAAGTATTCCTTTTCTTTTTTTATGCTTTTCCAGCTGAATCTCGCCTAAAAAGCAAAAAAAAAAAAAATTAAAAATGAAAAGAAAAAACCCATTTTGAATGAAAGAAAAACATGGACAAATAATATGCACGCAATAATATTAAATGTGCGGCGCTGTGCAACCAATTGGTCTTGAGCGATGTATTTTTTTAAGCATTGTCTTCTATAATCTTGTCCTTTGAGGTTCGTTTGTCGTTTGTCGTTGGATGTTGGTGGGTTTTTGTCCAATCTGTTCATTCTTTTTTTCTTTCTTTTTCTTCTTCTTCTTCCTTATTTCTTTCCATTTGGGGAACATTGGCTCTGTTGATGGTGTGACTATGATTCGAATTCGAATAAAAAAAAAAAAAAATCGATCGGCTCAGTTTAATGTATTCGCGCGTGATTTTTATATGCATTGGGAAAAGGCAAAAAGAGAAAAACATTTCATGCCCTTCAGCGTCAAAATTTTATTACGCAAGCACCAGATTGTGGAGTAACCAATACCCAACAGCACCAGCAAACCAGAACATCCAACCAGATCAAGCAATATTATAATAACAACAAATGTGCTGCACACATTTGTTGAGTGTTATTCGAACTGTTTTTGGGATTGTGAACGCGCCATGCGTCGTCGTTCTATGCTTTATTTCAATCCAACCCGGTCGATTTTGTTCTGTGCATCGGTTCATTTTAATGCTATATGTGTCGCGATGAAACGTGCGCGTCTTCATTTACGTTTAATTTTTTTTCTTTTATTTTTTTTATTGTTTACTTTCTTGTCTTTACTCTTTCAATAAATTTAACATCCAAATGAGCTTTCAAACTGTTACAAGCTACTTGACTTGAACATTGTTGAAATGCTAAATTTTCTTTGCGATGATTTTTTTTTCTTCTCTACTTCTTCATCATTCCGTTTCGTTTGCCCATCGAGGTGGCTGAGATGGCTACTGGTTCATTTTTAGCCGCTTTCTCTGTCTGAGCCCTTTTTTTTGCAGAACTTCAATCTCTTATTCATAAACTTTTTCACATACTTTACCTTTTTCCTATTTTTCTTCTTCTTCTTCTTCATATTCATAATGTGCTCATCTCCTTGGACCTTTTGATTTTGCCATTTGCCATCCATTGATTTGCGAATCACAAAACTATTTTGAATAATTTGCAGTGAAGATGTGGAAATTCATCGATTTTATTATTGATTTTACCATCCACATAACAAACTAAATTTCAATCTACAGTTTGAAATCGACCATGTTGTATGTGTTCAGTGTCCAGTATACCAAGTCCAGTCTATAAATGAAATGAAACATAAATGTACAGCAGTATTTGCTGCCATTATTTAGATATAACTGCATATGTTTGCAATCGTTTTGTCGTATTCTTTGCGAATATTTTGTGTGTTTAGTGGTGGCATTTGAACAATTTGCTTCCGAACATAGTGTTCGTGCATTGAACACTTTTTTATTTTTATATCTGCTGAAATGTAAATCGATTCAATCCTGAGAATTTTTTTTGTATTTATGTTTTTGTTGTTTTTTTTTTCATTTTGATTTTCATCTTTCATGGTCTTCAGTGACGATGACTGTGAATACTTAGAGAATGAAAATTAAATAAAATGAGAAGAAGATGAGCCTATTTACACAATATGCTGGGGCATCGTAGATCAGGCAATTCAATTCGGTGGTTATTTCAATATATAATCTCGTCGTTTCATATTTGATAAGACATTGAAACATGAACTGCTCTTTTACAATGCAACACAAATATTTGCAAAATAGCTGAACACTACAACAGCGAAAGCAACCCGTGAAGGAAAGAGGAATGAAAGAGATAGAGGAAGAGAGAGCGAGAGAGAGAGAGAGAGAAAGAGCAACAAAATCAATCGCAAACTATTTTATCGACTGGGTTGCATTCTTTTATTTAATTTATTGGATGCAAAACCATCAACAATGATTTACATTCGTATAATTACTATGTCTCGCTATTTTTCTCATAACAATTCGTCGTTTAAAGTTTAAAATATACCTATGAATAGCAGAAAAAAAGGTGCTGAAAATACGCAAAAAATGCAACTAGATCCAAATGCTCCAAAATACTACAACGACGACGACGACGACGACGACGACGACGACGACTGCAAAATGCGAAATTAAACAAATCCCAGAAATGAACTTAACATTAAACACCTCATTTATCGAAATGATATTCTGATTGGTAACCAGTTACCAGTTGCTGATCTCCAATGCTCTTGAGATATACGCCTGATCTTTGCTCCGAAAGTGGAAATCCAAAAAAAAAAATTTAAAAAAACAAAAAATAAACAAAAGAAACAATTCAAATTCATCTACGTTAAGGTTAAAAATACAATTTTTTATATATTCGAAGCAGACTAATTACCATAAATTTCTTTCGAAAAAATCATCGACAGAACACAAATACAAGTAAACATGATATTTAAAATTTTTTTCATAACGTTTAAATTGAATGCATAGATGTCAAAAAATGTAGAAAATGATTTATGTGGATTTTTTTTCCGCAATACTGATGAACACTATTTTGATGGGCTAATAAAATGAAATTCATGGTCCGAACCGATATTAGTCGCTTTTAAGAAGAAGTAAAACGACTACGTTGAAGGCACCACAATCAAATGAGAGCGCAAAGCAAAAAAGACATTGAAGAAGAAACGAGCACACACACACACACAACCATCAGCGCTTTAAAATGCATAAATAAACCTTGCTTATTGTCTTTTTTATGAGTTATATGCTCATCACTATTTCACTGATGGTGAGTCAGTCACCGTCGTTTACATTTTATTATTAAATGAATCGTTTAAACACGGTTTTTTTTTACATCTTCTTCTTCTTGCAACAATGTAATCAACCGATACACATTCATCAGACACCAGTCATAACATATGCACGCGAAATTATTATATGCGAAAAATACCGCTTTGCATCGCGCACTTAGCATTTGATTAAAGCTTCATTGGAATAGCCGAACACCGTGATAGTTAATGCTGCTTGAATGTTGAAAAGAAAAAAAACCAAGAAATTTAATTTGACCCGGCGATCGGCAATTTTTCATGTCATCGTCACACTTTACGCGATCGAATAGCAAAAAACATCTCATTTGTCGACATTATACATATGCCAAATTCCAAAGAATAGAATTCATTTTCATCTGTTTATTCAAAATAGAAACTCAAATCGGGTGTCCAGCGAGATATGTTTGGCAGGCAACGGAATAAAATCATACAATATTTATTTTAAAGATATTAACACAAATTCAACACCATTTCAGCAATTTAAATCACCTGTTATTGATTTCTTTTTATCTTTCATCATCATTTCAATGACAATAAATTTACATATCAATGTTGCTTTGGCCAATACTGTTGACTGGCCCAATCCATGATCCATCATGATAAGCATATCATATTGCGTTCATCCAAATCGATCAATAATAATTTATAGTATTTGGAACAATCGACAATTCACGGGGCCTGAAATGCTCACATATATATGACAAAACTGACATAAAATCCAATTCAGTGGAAAATGTAACGATCGAAATACTTTTATCGATGTTTAAATATCTGACATGTGCATTTGCAAATAAGTTGTATGTACACTGTACACTGTACACTGTACACTGAATCACATACAAGTGAATAATGAAATCTTATAAACTTGAATATGATATTCAATTCAAATAGTAAAAATATACATAGTGTACAGTTGTGTACACACACACACACACACACATTGTGTACCGCCGCACACAAACACCCATCAAAATGCGGCAATCGCAAAGAATTTGCTGTCATAGACCAATCTAGAAAAGATATTCATTTGTATGTTTTTGCCCATTCGGTTGCTTTTACATCGGTCATTCCGATTCGGATAGCCAAAGAAATCTTGAAAATGAATCGTCAATAATATGCTTAACACATCTAATACTATTAGATTTAGATTTTTGTTTTCTTTTCAAATTTTATTTTCTATTTAAGTGTACCCTATGAAATTTTTTTTGAATTTTTTTCGAATTTTTTTTCTCGCCAATCGATTGGAAATCGTCTAAAACGCGTAAAAAAAACATTTTTTTACCCAAGGGCCCCCACTTGCAATTCAAAAAAAATTTGAAATTTTTTTCTTCTCGTCAATCGTTAGGAAATCGTCTAAAACGAGTAGAAATATCAATTTTATTGGAAAAAATTAGTTTTTTTGCCCCAAAGTCCCGCCTTGCATTTTCCAAAAAAAAATCGAAACATCATTAAATTCATAAACTATCCATCAAATAATCATGAAAAAAGTGCGGAAAAGTATGTTTTAATCCTTAAAACTATTTATTTTGTTTTTTTTTGTTTTGTTTCAGAAAGTCGCTAGACTCTGATATGAGTCAAGGCACCGCTTTTTCGTTCTCTATCATTCACATTTAAAGCGATATGCGTTTTGCAGTTGCACTGTTGTTGTAGGCCGGTCGCTCGTTTTCCGTATATTATTTGCTTCGGTTAATTTTTTCTTTTTCTTTTTCCTTTCTTCGCTTCATTTTATCGATTCTTTTCATGAGAATTGTGAATTTGCTCCGTTTGCCTATAAATTTACTTTTTGAACCGTTGCGCAGCAAAAGGTGATATGAAAAAAAAAACAGAAGAAAAATCGAAAAAAAAATAAAATTGGACACAAAAAAGAAAGATGATTTCGCTAGGCAGACAAATGAAAGGAATAAATTCTGTTTTAATGCGTTCTACGTATATTCTATTGCTTTGCATACATTCACTAGAGCGCGTACAGCGTGTACAATTGTACACACACACACACACTTCCACATTATTTGTATCATAAAATGCATATTTTCCAATGGTTATTGTTTCGATTTGACTTGTGTGACCTTTATTTGCATTGCTGATTTGTCACACTATCCACCTTACCATAAATGCATCTTCTTTTCATTCTTTTCATCTTTTTGAATAGAAGAATGGAACGCGAGAGCAACCAATTGCTCGAACGCATAAACAAAACAAAACAAAAAAAAAGACTATTTTTGGTTTTTCTTCTTCTCTTGATCTTGGTTTGTGTATGGAAACCAACCGTTCGGGATGTTGAATGTTGATAAAATGAAAAAAAAAAAAAATAAATAAAACAAGATCAACGCTATACACCGAACACACCGCGAACAAACCGCGAACGTTCACTTGATCCTATGTATGAAGATAGAGAAAGAACAAAGAGGAACCGCAATTATATTGCATATGCACCTTGCCACTTAGACCGTTCATTGTTTGATGTGATCTGGTCAACACAGTGCAATTAGTTTCCGTAAATCATTCAGCGATGCTGCGTGTTCTATATTATTATTATATGAAAAACAAAAAAATAGAAAAAGAAAAAAGAAAAGAAATAATACAGAGTCCCCGCGTGTCTCTGTACAATATTAAGCACTGAACACTGAGTGTGAAAATGTATTATAAAATATTTGGTATTTGGCATGATGTGGATAGTGTGGTGTGCATTGTGCATTTTGCATGCATTAGATTGTTTTTCTTTTTCATTGTTTTGAATTTGATTTTTTTTGTTTCTGGTTTCGAACGCATTGCATGAGATGATTACGTATGTAGATGATCTCTTTTTTCGATCATTGCAACTGCCTCGTTCGGTTTCGTTTCATTTTTGTTTTTTTTTTTTTTTTTTTTCATTTGGTTTGAAATTTTTCCCCTCTGTGAATTTTTCATCATCCGATCGTTTGTACAAGAAAAATCTGTTTATTTTGTAATATAAATCAGGTTTTTAAACAGAAATCAACAACATTTTTTTTTTTTTCATTTTTCGGAATTTATAATCATGTGAGATATTTAAGCTATAAATTTGATCTTTAACCAACCAATCCGGACAAGAGAAAACCATTAACATTGGGTTGAAAGCTTAAATATGAACAAATCATAAATTGCTGAACTTTTTTTTTGTCACTCTCCTTTAAATCGAACTCTGTTGTTTTTTGTTTATTTTTTTTTTGTTGTTCCGTGTGTTTGTTTTTGCCTCGCCCGCCAGATCGATGTCAATATGTTTTTGCTGTTGAGTTCAGTTTTGTGTTAATTTTTTTTTCTCGTTTGAAACGATTTAATGGGGATATTTGTTGTACTATGTAAAGTTCAACAGACCAAGTAAATGATCGAATGATTTTGTCGTCTCCGCTGGTCTCTGGTTGGCTCCATTTTGAAAAGTGTCAAAAATCGATTATAACATTTGAATATTATGTATTCAATTAATTTACGTGCAATGTCGACAGGCTTATAGGATTAGATTGGGGATTGCCATTAGTTTTATCAAAACTGCAACACAATCTTCTTTCGAATACAACATTTCAATGGTGTCATAGACGAAATTCCAATGAATGTCAGGCACAAATATCAATAATATTCACTTGTTTATCGAATCGTTTAATGCATCGGTCAATTTTAGATTGGTTGAAAGGCTGATCATCAAATAAGACAAATGAAGGCATTTCAATGTGTATGAATGTGAGGTGAAGAGAGAAACCGAAAACAACAATATCAAATCTAACAACGTAAAAGAAAAAAAAACGTAAGTTGAACATCATTAATCAAAATATGTCAGGTTTTCTTTTGTAGTTCACTCCAAAGACCCAAGTGATTGAAACGACAGATTATTTTAATTGACATGTGAGGTGCACGGTCGAACTTGGATACGGAATATACGGTGGAACGAAACTGAGATGGAAATTTAGAGGACAGAGAAAGAGAGAGAGAGAGAAACAAAGAGATAACAGCCAGACAGAGCGAACGCATCTACACCACAGTTGAGCACAGAAAAAAGGCCGCGGTAACGGGTCAACAACAATATACTATCAACAGCGTGCGCTCGCATCGTCTACAATCAACAAGAGTTGAAAAGAGCAAAGCACTACATGAAAAGTGATGCCAACAATAGGATCGTTGAATTGATGAATAGATTGTTCAGTGTGTTCGGGGTTCGCATGTGTGTACATATTCCATTTTTTTTTTTTTTCGTTTTGATTAACAATGCTGAATGCTGAATCGCATATTATCATCATAACGTCCGAATTATTATTGGAACACAAATGAAGGGGAAGAAAAAAAAATGGAAATAAATATGGCAATAACGGCCAAAAGATTCGATTGATTGCGAATGTAGACAAATACTTGGGCTAAATTTGAAAACAATAAGCCCATTATTAAATTATTGTTTTTTTACATCCCGAGATTGGCAAGATGTATGTGGCCGATGTTTGGTCGTAAAATATTTTCCGTTTGTCTTCTTTTGTTAATTCTCATCATGGCGCTATTTTTTCTATTTTGTGTGTGTGTGTGTGTGACTTTTGATTTGTTGTTTTCATTTCAGCAAAAACAAAGTTTTAACAATTGAAGTTTTCAACCAAACATCGAACACTTTTAAATACAATTTGTATTGAATTTAACCTTTCGTACCGTTTTGTATGGTTTGGTTGTTTTAATCAAACTATGACATTGCAATTCGCGATATGCATGATGATATTATTTTTTGTTTCAAACGATTTTTACATTTTTTTTTTTTAAGATTTTTCAAAATGAACTTAGACATTTGTCCGATCCATCGAACAAAATAGTTCAACAATAAAAAACAAACATATTTCCAATGCAAAATGATCCTTGATCCATTCGATCGGATGGCTCATCATGGAACTCTTCATCTAATTATTATTATTAGATCTGTATGTCTTGTTGATCATTTTTAAAAGGATCCTGTTCTGGAACCAGAAATTTGAGAGTCAGACTTTGTTGATCATCGAATAGAATCGAACGATGGATCGATATATCATAGTGTCTGGCTCAAGGAATTACCCAAAATCCAAAAAGAGGATTTTGTATCAAATATTAATGAAAAAAAAATACACATAAATAATGTCCACCTGATTGTTCTGATGAGCACTGTGTACCTGTGCGTAATCAAAAAAGAAAACACCATGCATTCAAGAGATCCTATGACCCTATCCCATGTATTTCAAGTACCGATTACAGCATATCTAGTCGATAAAACAATAGGAATGCAAAAATGGACATTATTATTGTAGCTTAAGATCTCTTTAAAAAAAACGGGGAAAAGAAAATAATCTGAAAATCTAATTAATTGCAAGCGAATACTTGAATGTTTTATGGTCGATAGATTGAAAACGGGCACAGAAAAACAGGGCCCAATAAAATTCATATTAAAAATTTGTTAGATTTGCCGTTTTTTTCATCGGTCTTTTTCCTTTCAACATAAAAATGTGTTCCATCAAATCTATGTATTGCATCCGCAAATTTTCCCATAGGACATGCAATCGAATCGAATATTTGCGGTCATTTTTTTCATGGCATAAAGAATTTATTTCTTTGTAATAGCTGACAATGTTATAACGTTTCTTTAAGATTTTTTTTTCTGTGGTTTTTTTTTTCAAAACAAATCGAATAAACTGTGCAATGTGCAAATTAAATGATCTTTGCATTGCTAGATTCCGAATGAGATAATAATAATTTGAATTGTTTTTTCAGCGCCAACTTACAATGTATGGTGTTAGTTAGTGTTTATGGTTTTAATGTGTTTATGGCTTGTATTTCAATTAATATTTTCTTTGAATTTTTCTCGGCACTCTTCCATCCATCGATGCAGATAAGCAATCCTTCCTTGATTTTATTTGAACAATTGAATTTAGTTGATTAAAATGGACCATTGTTGTTCTGTTGATGGGATTGATTGTATGTGCATGCCCTACACAATTCTCAGTGAGTTGTGAGTCAGTTTGTAGTTCTCACGTTCATTTTGTGAATATGAAAAAAAAAATATATAAAAAGTTAAAAATCAGAATCCATGAACGAAAACTACCAAACGCTCCCTATTTGTACTTGATCATATGCATTTCGACGATCGAAGCAATTATGTATCGATTCGATAAAAAATATTTTTCATTTTTGAGTTGGACCATGTTTGGTTTTGGTTGGAATTCGGATCGAATGGAATCGATTCAATTCACAGAGAGACAGAGAGAAAAATGTTCATCTCAATTTCAGTTGGATAATAACAATAATATTGTAATAATGTAAATTTGCGATAAATCTTCACAATTGATTTGTTAAATTGAGCAATTTTTCAAAATAGATCAGTTCATCGATTGGAAGTGGAATTCTTGTGCTTGGGAACAAATAAAAATTGAGAAAGAATCCAAAAAAAAAAAAACAAACAACCAAACAAAAAACTGAATATGAATCACGAGATGATTGTAAAATGAGTTCATCATCATATAATGTGATCGTTGATCGTTAATCGTGCCATACGTGCTTGGCATATTACATTAGGTTTAATGTTTATAGCTCCAAGATACACATGTAGTTCATTGTTAACATCATAACTCTATAAACATTGACTCCGTCGTTGAATGACTCAAATTCTATTCTGGTTCCGGAGAACGAGAGAACCATTCTGTTTCATAAATTTAGCAATCACTTCGATGAGAAGAAGAATCAAGATTTAGAAATTAGGCCTATTCATTCATTTATATGGGCTGAACATTTTTTTTTCTTCATCTTTTTCGATGCGAAAACAAAATACAATAGAATGATAATGAATATTTAATCCATATGTGATTAGACTCATCGGTATTTTCCCCAAATTCGAGAATTTCTTTTCACACATTCGCAAATGCCATAGTCAAGGAAACATGCGACATGAACAACATAATAATAGAAGAAAAAAAATACATATGAGAAGTTCTTATGCAAATGACATGGGATCTCAATAAAAAAAAAACACACAAAACCCCGACTAAAATCGTGCACACATGTGTGTGTTTGTGCATTCGCAAATTGAGTTTATTTTGTTTCATTTTGTTTCATTTTGAATTAAGGATATTTCATTTGGCCATTTAGTACAACATTTTAACCAAAGTAGTAGAAGTATCAAACAAAACGGCAACACTTTAAGCACCACCAATATAATGAATGTGAAATAAATGTTTGCAAAGAGCCCAAAATCAATAACGAATTTACGAAGCCAATTTTATAGTTTGAAGAATCCATTTCGATTTTGATGGGGCCATCTGATGATCTGAAATGTGGAACCGATAAAAAAAATAACAACAACAACAACAACACTGAACGAGTATAAAAAAAAAACAATACACATAATTTTCTATAAACAAATCAAATAAAAATCAAAATAAAAAGAAAAACGAATACAAAATGCTCATAATAATAATTGATTCGAAACTTTGAAATGAAAAATTACGAATCGATCGAATGACGATCATGATTTCATGAGCAAGATCAGCAACACAACAAAATATTCCTTTTTTTTCAGTTTTTAATTGTGAAAATGAGTAAATTAATTGGCTAGCGTGACATCAATAAAGATCTCAGTAAGAAACAAAGCGCTCTGGAACGACAACAAGAAATAAAAACAAATATCATTGAATCAGCGTTAAGATGAAAAAAAACAAAAAAAACAAAAACAAATCACTCTGTGAGCCCCGTCTAGTATCATCACATTGGGATATGTGAATTGTGAGTATCGAGCATTCAGATATGGTCGATAAGTTAGAAAATGCCTCTACATCATGTCATAAACACATATATACATATATACATAGTTTTATTTCATTAGGAGACATCATTAGACTTTAATAAGTTGTTTTTATCGCAATTTGGAAGGAGAAAAAAATTCAACTCTGGAAATAAAAAACAAAAAAAAAACAAAAAATAAAAATAAACCCGTACAGCAAGCGCACTGCATGCAGTTGATTCTTTTTCAATATAAAATTGTGATAATTCTTGAGCCGAAACGATAAAATGAAAAAGTCAATCCATTAAGAAAACAGCGATTTGCGATTTTTGCGATTTTAACATTGTGATTAGGCGCGAGCGTTTTGTGATTTTTCATTCCCTGAGAGTGGTTGGTGTTGTATTCTTCATTTGTTCATTGATTTCAATAGACAACATTTATACAAAGTTGCAACTTGTTGGATTATCAATATTCAATTTCCGAATTCCAATAAGTATCCATCGGAATGGATTTTCCCCTATCTTCATCGCCTGTGTTAACTGTTTGTCATCATAGATTAAAAATTGGATCACAAATAAATGAAAGAAGAAAAAAAAAACTTCTTCATCAGCATCACATATACATTGGCGACACGTCCAAACATCATATTCCATTGTATGACATCTAATTTCAAACTCCTTGCCAATAAAAACAAAACAAAAACCATGGGAACAAATGAACAGAAGAAGGAACGGTTAAACAGTTATATAAAAGCTGTAACGACAAACGGTTAACAGCAATGCGTGATAAAGCATATCAAAAAATTGGTAACGGAAGCTCCGATATTTGTTGTTTGGGAATTTTTGTAATGTTCATTATTATAAATATTCGTGTAATGTTACCAAGTTCGAATGTGACGACTGATTGTTTCAGGGATTTTCCTTCGGTGTCTGGAAGCATTCGCGTTTGGACCATGGCGCACCAAAAAAAAAAACAAAACATTTTGTTGTGTGAACATGAACAAGGAATGAAGGAGAAAATACAAGCAAGCAGAAAAAAAGAAAAGAAAAGAAAAGAAAAACAAAATCTGAAATAATGTGAAGAGGATGATGATGGAAACAGCAGCAGCAGCAGCAACGGCAGCAGCAACGTTTACCAGGCACGTAAACTTCTCACGAAATCGATGTTTTGCAACATTCAGTAAGCATACACGTACATTTCATTTGCAGTGCACACTGCAAACTGCACACCATATAGAAAAAGAAACCCGGGGTAGAGAAAATACGATAAACGAAATTTATATCCACCGAAACTTTAGACGAGACATTATTATATGCAACCCAAAATAAAAACGAATGTTAAATGCACTTTGTGCGCAAATTCAGTTCACTCTTCAATTCGATACACAAAATATATATATATATCTTCGTCGTCGTTGTTGTTTTGTTATTCAGTTGGTTTTTCCTTTTCATCATTTAATTTTTCGATTCGTTGAACGCTTTAGTTTTCTTTGACTTGTTTTTTGTGCATCTAGTCGATTGACCTGATCGTTTTGCGTGATTGCAAAAACCAAAAAAAAACAACAATTCTCATCGTTCATAATCGAAATGAGTTCAGTCGAATAAAATCTCTAATATGTGATCCAATTTTTTTCGTTTTTATTTTTTCTTGTTTTGTTTCATTTTGTGGTTGCGGGTTGACTCGTTCGATGGTTTGCTCGTTTTATGGTTGTAAATAATAAAATAATTATCATGTACATTGCAAATATAGTATGTATTATGGATATGTGGCCTCATATTCGAAAATTATTATCCATTTCAATCGAATCAATCGATTTGATATTCTCCTCTTAATGTTCCATCTTAATCAATTACGAAGCCGATAAGAAGGCTTTATGCTTAAATGTGTATGCAAGAGATAAAGTCGATCGGATCGTTTAAGATAGCACGTTGGTACAAAATTGTTGGCATATTGTGCAATGTGCAAAAAAAAACGAAAAAAAAACAGAACAAAACATTATTGCACACCTTATCTTTCAACTGGAAAAACCATCGTGTAATGTTCAGAACGCGATTAAACAAAAACCTTAAAAGAGTACAAAATACACCAAATAGCATTGCCATACGCCTTACGTCTTACGCTTCACGTCTTACATTTAATGTATGCATTTTTCTTCTTTTTTTTTTCTTTTCTTCATATGCAGTGCACACTGTAAAACTGATCACGGAATTATACAAAATAACACGTACGACGTACAATATTGTTATATATACTATATATATATATATAAATAACTTGCAAGGCTACACACTACATAGGCTATATTGATTGCGTTGTTCATTTTCAACGATCGACAATTGAAAAGAATGTTTTTTTAAATAGTTTTTAATCAATATAAAATACATGCATTTCATTTTATACGGATTACATTTTATGAAGTCAATGCGATATTAAAATGAATTAAATTGACTGCGCGCAATACAAAATTCGTAACGCTTTTTGTTCTTCTCTTTATGTGTATTGAGATGCTTATATTTACAAAGTAGTTCATTTTTTTTATTAATTTCATGCTGTGATGTCTATTTGAGTCATATTATGACATATGCTGAAAATTCGATTGATGAATGTTGTATCACATATCAAGGTGCGATGTATAGTTTTATGAATGAATTTTTATAAAAAAAAAAAAAATTGTCGATTTAATTCCAATTTTATTCTCATGCGGGATCATCTCTTATCAATTTCACGGTAAAAATTGGAAAGAAAAATTCCGAAAAAAATCTGTATAGGCCTACACCGAGACCGGAACCGAGTATAGGGTTTAACCAAAAAAAAAAAGAAAGAAAAAAAAAACCTAGAGATTTTTCCAGCCTTTCAAATGGTCCATATTACAATGCATAAAACGATACTCACACCGAGTTCGAACTGGTCGATTGATATAAATGTATATAAGTATCAGCATTCGGCATTCGGCACTCTTGCCAAAACAAACACTATACTTTCGATCTCACCGATAGATTTTGCGGATTTTGTATTCTTAAAGTCACGCATCTGTTCTGTCAACCAGCAGACCCAGCAAATCCATAGATTTACCGTCGAAGATATATTTACATGTTACTTTAGATGCTTCTGTTGTTGGTGTTAAAGTTTTTATTCAATTATTATTTCACTCTAATAATTCCATTCGACAATTCGAATGCGCCAAATGTGATCAAATTGAAATTGGATAAAGTGTAAATATAGGAATTGGAAAAAAAAACTACAGCAAAATAAACATAGAGCGAGTGTCATGAAGTATCCAGCCACGAACAACAAAACAAAATGAAAAACAAAAACAAAAACAAAACGCTATACACAACCAATACAGGAATAATCAACGAAATGCGTGACCTATGTTTCTGATAATGCATGTTGTATTTTACCGGGTGAATCCTGTTTACTGTTCACATTGCTGTAATTTTTTTTCTTCTTTCGTTTGGGTCGTTTTTTTTCTCTCCAGAATTCACGAAATGTGAATAATACGATTTCCGATATCACGATAGATCCAGACATATTAAATCGAACCAAAAGCAAAGAAAACGTATTTTTGCTTTGGAGTACGACATACGATACAAACAACGTGTACATTTTGAACTATTTCAAATTCCATTCGATGACTATTTTCCATCCCGATTCCCATTTACACACACTTAAGGTGCGAACTATTATTTTATAAAGTTCAAGCACTTTGGTGAAAGAGAATTAACAAAAAGGTTCGATTCAAAAGATTTCATTCAATGTTGTTTTTCTTTGTTTTTTTTCTTTCGGAATTCTGAATGTGTTATTCGGTTTGGTGGTTTAGAGCCCATTGGTGTGAATTGATTTTTGGCTAATCGAGATCCTGCATTTTCATAAATTTGTTACTTAATTTTTTGTAGCCATTGTCTTTGTTCCTCATTTGAAATTCAATCGCAAACGATCAAATTTCCATTTACATTTTCCTTTTGAACTGAAACCGGCTTTGGCCAAACACCAAACCAAAAATCTTCATCATCATTATCATCATCTATTCTGAACTATATGGGCAGCTAGTAACGATTGGCTTTCAATTCGATTCTATTCATATAATTTTCATCGTCGATCGTAGAGCTTTGCATAGTAATATCTGTACACTGGTACACTGGTATTCAGTGGTATTCAGTGGTCTAGTATATGGCACAACAAAACCCAATAAGCGGCAAATAAAATGCCAATATCTTAAATGCTCACACAGAATCATTAACGGAATTCACAGTAAGAACACTCTATGACACGACCTGTTTTCAAGATTATGCCGATTAAATGTTAACAAGTTAATATTCACATGAATTTCGCATAAAACCGAACTTATATCTTAACTATTTATCAATTATTATTATACATATGCGCATGTGTATTGTGTGTATTATGGCTAACGCTTAATGCTTTAATGCAATATATGCACTATACACGCAAAGAATCTGGACGAGTTAAGCAAACAGCTATAAAACCAAATCCATCCAAAATCATTGATCGGCGACGGCGATCTATTTGAGTTTTTGTTTTCAGTCAGTGGTAGTAAATTATTATTATTTTGTTTTTGTGAACTGAAAGACTAAACTGGACTTTATCTTATCGCAAATGTTGTATTATTGTTGTTTGTTCTTTTTTTTTTTTTTTTATCCGGATTTAATTGATCCGATCGAAGATACTCTGCTGAGATGTGGATATTAAATGGTTGAGAGTGAAACTGATTGGAATGGAAGGGAGGAGATCAAAATTGAAAGTCCTTGTTAGCCGTTCAGATGGTTGGATGTAGATTGGGGCCGGTTTGTAGTTTTTGAAGTACAGAATATTTTTTCTGCCAATATCCAATCAATATGAATTGATCGTTATTGGTATTTGAAAAATCACCAACTATCCGAAATGACCGTTTCACATTAACAGAAGGGATAAACACAAAATTGATTGAAAATCATTATAAATGTGAATCAAAATAAAAAAAAAAATCTTCGCTGGTGGTCTTTTGAATAGAATTCAAGAGTGAGAAAGGGAACAACAACAACAAAAATGAGTTGTGAGTTCATACATTCAAATGTGCACACACTTCTCAACTGATATGACAACGTTTGTCATTTTTTTTTTCTCTTCTCTTCTCGACTCATCCGCAATCTGTTTCCATTTATTAAAATATATACTTTTGTTACTTTTCTTGTAGCCCCTGCATCTTACAGCCCAGCAACGGTTTCCAAATCAAAACGCACATCATCATATGTTAAATGAAAAAGATCATTTCGAAATGGAAAAACAGAAGAGAAAAATATGAACCAATCCAACAATTTTACAATGAACGTCTTGACCATGGACGGTTTGTTTTTTTCTATTAATACCGGAATCCGTACGTTAAGAATCACATGGGTGATTTGTGAAAAATTGATGCTATTTCTCTTTTAACTAAAATCCAGTATTATCGGTGCACCGATAAATTATATTTGTTGCCATCATTATTTCGTTTTCGTCCATTTTGTTCGTATTCAAGCGTTCATTCTTAGTTTTTTTTCTTTTTCATGTCAGATCTTCGTCATCAACACACATTACACATGTATGAAATCTTTGATTCAATAATAATTCGATACAATTTTTTGGGATTCACCCTTAGCCTGCGAGTTTTTTTCAATTGCTTTAAATCAAAGTTATGGTGATACAGCCAGTTTTGGCGGTGAAATTTTAAAATAAAATAAAGCAATCGAATGATCGCTTATGAATGTGAGGCGTGATTGAAACGATTTTTAAATCATATTCAAATGATTTGATGTCGTATCTCCTGCCTCCTGTCATAGTTGTTCGCTGATAGCTGTGATGAAAACAAGGTTAAAACGGAACAAATTATTAATAGGCAAAATGACAATAAGTGAAGTTGAAAAGAAAATCTAAGAAAATAAAATGGAATCGTCTGCGTCACATTATTATTGACGATTCTAAATGATGTTCAATTCCGAAAAGTGCTTTCATTATAAATTATTGATTTGAATCAAGTGCATTTTATTATGTACGTGCCAGTGCATGAAAAGACATTGGTTAGAATACGGTAACGCGCATATATTTTCCCATTGCCCTGCAACAAACAGTTTTCACCTCAAGTCAAAAATCATATCTTCTTCTGTTCTATGATGCATATTGCTTTTATTGTGTATGTACAAAGGAACCGTACACACATTAATATTTTCCTGCTCATTTAAGAGGTTAAGAAGTGTCTTTCTGTGAAGTGCTGTTGGCCCAAAACATTTTACCGTAGAACTTTTTTCAAAAAAGAGCCATCATCGGATTTTTATTGAGTATATTTCACATAATCCAGGCATTTCATACGTGGTCAAACGTTTTGAATATTTCTATATTCACCGGCGGTACACTGGCCAATGAGTGAAAAAAAAAAATAAAAAAAATAATAATATGCATCTATCTCGATGAGATGCATTCTTAAAACATGGCAACCAAGTAAATCCACAACACAAACATTAATACGACAATATCGTGGTTGGCGAGCGTGCGCGCCCGTTCATTTGCGTTCACAGTTCACCGATTCGATGTGTATCTTCCTCGTTCATTTGTTCGCCTGGCGTAGCATTGTTGTTTGTTTTGTTTTTGTTTTTGTTTTTTTTTGTCTCTCTTCACTTTATCGTTTGTTTTTCGTCATCATCTACATTTGTTTGTATTTTCTGTGATTTTTTTTGGTCTTCTTTGTCGCTCCAGCACTTTTTTCCCTTATACCATTCTGAAAAATGTTTCGTTTGTTTGCTCTCATCTCCTAATCGAATGAAGCATTCGGTTGTAAAATAACACAGGTGACAATGTATATTACGCTAGTTAATAACGTTTCCAACACAATAAAGCTGCAGTACATTTAAAAGTTATGCACAATCATTTTATTCACTTGTGAGACTTGATTCCGATTTCATTTTTATTTCACTTTACAAATACAAAAAAAAATAAAAAAAAATCGCATTTTCTATTTCGCCATTTCGCATTTCGCGGTTTTTACTGTTCACTGTTCAATGTTCAGCTCTTTGAGCCGATTCGCAAATTATGCAAAATACGAATAATAATACTAAAGATATCAATCCATCTAGGACTATACATAAATGGTCATTTCTATTTTGAAATTGAGAATGGAATTGTATGGATATATCGGACGGGAGCTATTAAATCGACAAATTGTTTTGCTGTGTGCCAGAATTGGTTTTTTTTTATTCTTGTTGTGTCCTCTTGCCCCTCTTCTTGGCTTTCATCTCACTCTGTTCTTTGAGCATTTATTGGTTGTTGTTGTTGTTGTTGTTTTTTTTATTATGATTTTGTTCATTTTGCGATGACCAGCATTCAAATGCATTTTTCCATTTTATTTGTAGAAAAAGATTGTTGTAATTTTTCTCTTTCGCTAAATCTTCAAGCTTCAAGCTTCAAGCGGCTTGAAGATATTTGTTTTGCGTTTAGGTTTTTGGTCATTGTTGTGCAGGATTATTGCTAAAGTACACAAGTTGGCATTCTTCATCTGTGATGCAATAAAATAAGAACATTCACATATATCAACACTTTATTTTCTTACGTGCGATCACGGTCTATGTCGAAATGAAAACTAAGAATCACCTAGGCTTCAAAACACTGTGCACGTGCGTGTGTGTGTGTGTGTGCGTCAATTGCCAATTCCGTAACATTTCATTTGCATTTGAAAGCATTGAAAAAATTCTAACTTTCAGAGAGTTTCACAACATTTTTTCTACTTTGCATTACGGTTTACTGGTTGCTATTTGCGATCCTTTCGATTATTATTACATATTATTATTATTATTACAATGCCAAATCGTCGTATTCTGTTTTCATCTCTTCTCTTTTCCTTCGATACGATTTTATCCACAATGAATCAAAGATAGTATCGAGTGGAGAGAAAAAAAAAAATAACCACTGCTGTTTAGCATAGAATATAGAGAACATATTATGACAAGATGACAAGAAAAAGAACGAAACGAAAAAGAAAAAAGAAAAAACCGAAAACAACGCAAAATCTATTGAAAATTGGTCATTGGTCATTGGTCATCGACATAATTTCCATCCAATTCTCACTTATACTAGTAATTCTCCGAATGAGAGGAAAAAGCACGTGAAAATTTGTTTCAACCGCCCGTAACTGGTAAATAATTGCATTACAACGACCCTTTTATCGATTATCATTATTATTATTATTATTTTATCGATATATTCGTATATTTCACTGTATCGCGAAAATTATGTCCGAATCTGTTGGATGTGGTGAATGTCTGTCTGTGTCTGTGAACTGTGAGCAGAGGTAGACAGAGAGAGAGAGAGAGAGAGAGAGAGACAGAGGCAAGAGAGGGAGAGAAAGATTTAATCAAATGGGCACAAATTGAAATTGATAAATAAATATTTAATGTTACGAATCCAGATAATTTAATAGATTTTATAGTTGAAAATGTTGAATGCATGGCATCTATGAGCCCATCGTACGGTTGGTCCATGGTTCGTGTACATGATTCTACTTTATTCATTGCAATTATTATTTAGATGAAATTAGCGATTAGAACGCAATGCAAGCAATTGAAGAGCTCATTGATTTTTTCTTCTTTGTTTTTGTTTTTTTTTGTTTTTTTTTCTTTTTTGCGTTTTGGTTTTTGCGTTTAATTCTACTCGATTCATGAGATTATTGAGAGTTTTAATGCCATTTGTATGTGTGTGTGTGTGTGTGAACCTCTTTTTTCGCCGTTAAAGCATCTCTATAGACACATATATATTCAATGGATGGGTTGTAACTGATTGGAATAGGATGACGCCCCCTTTAGCGTTTATTTATTTATTTTTTCAATAATCATTTGGTCGATACATTTGCCATGGCTATTTTTTTTCATTTTTTGCACATTTTTCACAATTTTGCTTTGTATTAAATGTGTAAGTTGTGGATTTGGTTCGTTTATTTGCTTCTTCTTCTTCTTCTCCTTATTTTATTATTATTATTATGATTATATTATAATAATGAACAAATGTGGTTTAATTAGCAAATGAGTCATTTAATCATCGAATTAGTCATCTCCGTTATTCATTTAATGAATGATGATCAAAATGTCGTACACTCACCAACATTTCAACAAATGATAATAATTTGCTGTGGTCATCGTGTGCAGTGTACACAGTGCACACACACACACACCAAACACACTCTACACACAGCTCATCGATTGCGCAAAATGACCAACACAATTCATGTGAACGTGTCGATGTTTATTACAAATAGCCGCCATCAATAAATTATAATTGACATTAACGTTCTCACCAGATGTTCAAACATATCGATAATGTAGATAATGTATAGATAAATTAACGATTTCCATGGCACATCCATTTTTAATGTCTACGATTCGATACGAAAAAAAATTGAATGTATTCGAAAACATTAAAACCGGCACCAAATATATAATAAATTATCAATTCATCACTCATTAAAAACTAAACGAAATATTTGAAAATGGACAGAACCAAAAATATTTATTTCATATATTCAATCATCGATATCAGTCAGTGTCCAGTACTTTAACAGTGCCATCCCATGATCCAATAATAATAATGATATCCATCAATTTTCAATCGACAATCGCACGTTAAAACAAACAATTCCAATTTCATCTTCGTCATTCGTCATTGCCTTTTTATAGTACATATATTCTTTTCATTGTGGATTCTTTCTTTTCGCCATTCATTCATTAAATTGATTCCGTTTACTTTGGATTCTCAATCGAACTGAAAATAAATTGAGAAACGATTCATTACAAATTCATTTCTATTAATAAATATTTAAATAACAAAAACAAAACGAAAAACCAAGAAAAATATAAGAAAATCGTTGTTCAACACCATTTTCACAGTGGTAGCGAGTGAAAAGTTCACTTTTAAATTTTTCAACAAATTATCCATTGCATTTGCTTCATGAAGGTATGATTTCACCCAAATGTTCCTCAATCATATCATCCAAATTGAATCGAAAAATCAATATTCTATCCGTTTCTATTGATCGCCGAAGACGAAAATGCTTTGAAAACTGAACAAAATAAACAAACGAACGAACGAATGAAATATTACGTTGGTGATAATGGCCAACGGTTTATTTTCAACGATCAACGATGGATTTGAGTAGAACATTCGAGGCGAATCTAAAACGGGAAAATTGGCGAAATTGGCAAATATAAAACAAAAATATTATATTTTTGCCACACAAAATTGGCTTCTCCTTCTAGATGATCGGAAGCGTTGAAATGTGTGGAATGCTCTTATTGTTTCATGTGAACCAAAATCATTCTGGATGAATGGAATCTGTTGTTACACGGCGACGGTTTTTTTTATTGCTTTATTATTATTATTATCATATTTAATTATGTATTCATCGCAATTGCAATTTTCATGTTTGTGATTCATTCGATTCGCATCGATATCTTCTTTATATTTTCTACACCAACAATCAATTTTCTATTTAGCTTACAGTCATTATTCAGAAAATCGAGTCAGGGTATTAAATAGATTTATGCTCTGCTTACAGCACACACACACACTAAACATACACGGATGCCGGACACACATTATATTAATGTCAAAATGCCTGAAGCAACAATAACAATATTTTAATGTGCAATGAAGAATCAGCAGTCAGCAGCCAATTCTAACTACTGTGTGTGGAATTGAGTGAAGTTTAGTATGCGAAAAAATCCAATCTTCCACTGTTTAAAAACTCTTTAAACTCTTTAAATAGTACATAATAATTCTGTGAGCTCGTCTCAATTTTCTAGCTGTTTGTTGTTGTTGTTTATGCTTCTTTTTTTTTGTTTCCTCTCATCCAATTCAAATTCATAATTTTCGCAAATGTTCGACCGAATACCGAACACCGAAATCGGAATGCGAGAAAATCTCTGCGAGAAATACCTTTGATTGTGCAACTGTGGAGCCTGAGATTTCAATTCGATGAAAATGATGAGCGGGCTATCTATCTCTTTTTGTCATGTTCTGGTATTTATCTATAACGTTTGGCGTTAAATTGTTTATTGGAAAGCAACAAAAACAAAAAACAAAAAAACGAAGAAAAAAAAAACAAAAATTGTAGAGAAAATAAGTTAAAAGCAAAAACTGAATAGGAGTAGAGCGCATGCAGTAGGGGGCCTTTGGACCATAATTAATCGATCATCGAACAAAGACTAAAGTCTATAATTTATTTACTACCATCGGTGTGAGCGTTTTGATGAGTTGATTTACGAGCCAAACTATAAGGATTGCCAATAGCGTTCTTTCGTTCCCTATACCCTATCGATTGCATGCCTGGTGCTTTTGCCACTTATGGTAGTTCGATCTGTATTTATATATATGTATGTATATTCAAACTGACTGAATGAATACTGAAAAGCAAAGCAAAAAAAAATGTTGAGAATAAGCGAGAAAACATTGACGACTTACTTCACAATTTCGAACAAATGATGACGAAAACGAACGGTTTGTAATTGTCCTAGGTGATTTTATTAATGAGCTTCCACCTTGAATTTGCATATGCTTCTGGCATAAATTATTCAATTTATTATTATTATTATTATTATTGATTCTTTCGATTCCCTTTCTTTTTCTCATTCTGCTATTGAAAGATAATAATGATATTCGATATGAATATATCGAATCATTGTCGAACATTTTTCTGAATGTGAAAAAAGTACAATAATAACTACTAATAATTGATAATGAGATATGAAATTTTGAAAAATTAAGGGCACAATGTGATGAACAATGAATGTCTGTGATCTGTGATCGCTTCGTTCATAAATATAATACACATAATACATAGTAATGTAATCAGTTGATCTTGTAAATATCCAAAAAAGGACTTTTGCTAATGAATAGCGAATACTTTGGCCAGTGTCAATATTGTCGAAAATCAATTATCATTTTCCAACACATAAAGGTTGGTTTGATCATTAACACAAGACACACAGTACAACGTTTTCTGTACAATGATGTACGATTCAAACTGATAAATATTTAAATGTAAATGGATGGATTGGATGTGGCTAAGTGTGAACGGGGGGAGAGGGTGATTAAAGCAAACAGACAACAAAGATGACACAAAGACAAGTGTAATGTACAACAATTCGTCAGACTAAGCGTTCGAAATTGAGTAGAGGCTATTTTAAAGTATAAGATTATGGGTGGAATCAATTTATAATGTTTTTTCTTATTTTTTTCTTTTCTCTCTCCCTTTTTATTTTCGTGTGTTGCTCTGTGTGTGTGTGTGTTTGTGTTGTATGAAATGGCATATTATTACCATGTACGACAAACAACGATTATTCGTCGTATAAAACATTTGAAATATATGTAAAGTCAATAGTTGATATCAGCCACAGGCGGCGTTATTAATGATTCCGTTTTTTTTTTTATTTATTTTATTTCAATATCAACTTGGATTTTGTGTTTGTTTTTTGTTTTTTTTTATTCCAATGGCAAGAATGAATCAATTAATGCGCTCGACTAGATATATAATAAATGACATTTGACAAATCGAATCGAATTTTACGACAGAAAAAATAATAAAACCAAATCACACGGAGCCAAGCAACGACAACAATTTGTGAGTAAAATCGTTCAAGATCACTCAAAAGTCTTGATCTTTTCTTCTTCTTCTTCTTTCTTCATTTTTTTTTCATTTGTTCAAAAAAAATAGGGAAACCGCTCGCCTCTAGAATGGATCGGGAGGAAAGAGAGGAAAAAACAAATCACAAGCAACAAGCTGAATAAAAATCGATTGTAATTTGTATAATCCATTATAAATGTCACACCAATATGTTTTAAGTAGTGTGGAATGAAGAAGAAGAAGAAGAAGAAATGATCACAAAATAGTATAGTAGATTATATTACTGGCACTTCAGTCCTGACTCTATCACACAAAACATATTCAAACTTTGTCATGCATTTTTTGAGCACCAACTGGAACAGCAGTAGTGCAACTTTGAAATGAATTCGACATAACAAAAAAACAAAAAACAAAAAACAAGTACAAAAGTTTGAATTATATTATTCAATTCCATATTGTACTGTGTTTGAAGTTCGAACATTGAACACCAAAATTAAAATGAGAAAAATAAAAGAGAAGAACGAACAAAAAAAACACGCGCAGATGAGAAAACTAGAAAATCTGTTTAGCTGGTGATTGATATGCGAAGCCATATTTACAATTATTCCGTAAAACAACATTTTTAACAAAATATCTTCCACTTTATAAAGATTTATCTGATAGTTTTATGCACCTTGTTGCATTTCATGCAGACTGAGAACGAGCAAAATGAAAACAAAAAAGAGAGGATAAGGAAAATGTTCATGAATTATTTAATCCACTACAATGTAATCAAAAATGAATAGGTTTATCTGCTGTGATTTGTGTGTGCTGATTTGATGTTTTTCTTTTATATTTTTTATTTTTGCCTACTATTTTCTCTCTCTTTCTCTATCGGAATTGGTTTCCGATATACAAAAAAAATAAATGCAAAATCTATTTGAGCCCGTTGGCCGTTTGCCGTTTGGTACTTGGCATCGGATATACAATACTTGAAACTTTTTACTTTTCAGTGAATGAATGAAGAACAATTTCGATAGTCAATTCTCAATTTTCATCGATGTGTGAAAAGAATCGAAAACGATCATCCATGAAATGAGACTGTCTTTCATGGATTGTCTTGAACGCACACAAAAATTTTTTTTTGTCGATGCCAACTTCGCATAATCATCTATTGCGCGTACAGAGAAATGTGACCGGTCACTTTTATTTTATTTTTTTTTTGCTTCTTTTCTTTTCTGTCATTATTCATTTTTGGTTTTTCATTTATTTTATACATATATATATTGAATTGCGAGCGGAAAAAAAGTGGTTAGATACGAATAGTTGAATGTTTGCTTTCGCACGCATATACAATACGATAGTCGATGTTCGACATTCGACATACAGTAATGAATTTACAATTTTAAATTTTTTTTTTTTTTTTGTTCAAAAATGAATGCACATAACTGATGTTTTCATTTCGTTTTTGTTTTCAATGCCGCATATCAACCGTATGCCATGTGCCCCATGATCCAACAAGATTTCTCGTGAATCGAACAAACAAAAATAATGATACATGCATTTTAATAGCAAACAATCATTTTTGTGGCACATAAGTTTTGTGAACTGGAAGAGAGATGATAACAAATTCAATCCGAATTCCAATAGAATCTCTCTGACTGAGAACGAATTTCGATTGTATTTCAAAATGACAGTCTAAACATATTTAGACATTGCGTAAAATGAAAACGGCAAATTATTTTCGGAATTGGTAGTCCAAGTTTTCGGAAATCGCGGTCCAATTTCCATAACTGGCGGGTCTTTTTAGAAAAAAAATGTGGGCAAAAAAATACATAATTGATTACCCAATTCCAGGAAATTGGGCGACCCATTTTCCAAAAAAATGGCGGTCTTTTTAACAAATTTCTTAAAAAAATTGAAAAAAATACCAAATTTAAGGAAATGACAGCCTGATTCTATTTGAATACATAATATGAATTCATCATTCCCTTGAAACTATTGTCGTATTTGATTCGACTAAAATGGAATGCGGAAACATGTTCAAAATATTTTAAACTTCATTTCTCATTACAAATAAAATAAAAAGAATTTTCCATTCAATCAATTTTTGATCGATAAAAATAATCAAAATAAGTTTAAATTTTATTTAATATTTTGAAAAAAAAATTGAAGAAAAAAAGGCAAAATTAAATAGAAAAAGTCAAAAATTCTGGACTTCGTACTTTTTTACACGAAAAAAAGAAACATTTCCAGAAATTGGGTAATTTTTTCCATTTTTTCGTCCGCCAAATTGGTTAAGAAAAAAACCGGCATTTTTGGAAATTGGACCGCGGTTTTCGAAAATAAACCACCAATTCCGGAAAAAATGCGCCAATATCCGAAGAGCCTTTAAACACTTACCCATAACCACCAATTGCCAATTGCATTCAAGTGAAAAATTCTCTCTCAAAGCAAATAAAATCACGAAAGGAAAAAAAAACAACAGCCAGACACATACGGAACACAGAACATAAAGAGCATACCAATGGGGCACACAGGGCACTATTTTTTCCGTTTTCTAAAGATAAAAAACGGGAATCGACTATAAAATTCAAATTCATATTAATAGGCAAGATAGAACGAACAAAAAACTAATAGTATAGTATAAAAGTGACCGACTAATAATAATCCATTCGGATATGCAATTTTCTTGAATTCTAAGCGATTTTTATCACCATTTCGGTGAGTTTTAACCGAAAACAAAAAATGGCCACAAAATTGACAAGAATTTCGCGCTTAGAAATGACGATGAAGCAAAAAATGTACCATAGAGTTTGGCCTAGCTGTCCCGGCTAATAATAATAATAATAATAATAATAATAATAATAATAATAGTAATGTGTGTAAATCAACATGATGGTGCTTTGATGACTGTGTAGTGTGTAAATCGCTCGCAATTTGTGTATAGAAATTTATATAGAAGTTGTAAGTTTTTGAGGTTTGGTTGTTTTTTTTTCTCGCTAAATGTACATTCATCATACACGTTTTATAATTAAAGATTGGTTCATGTATTACAAACAGGTTAAAAGTCAAAGACACTCTAAAGAGTTGAAAAACTTGTAACGATTGCGACGGGTAATGCGCAATCAATTTTTTTTTTTGAGTTTATCTTATATTTCGTTGAATCGAACACTCGAACAGGCCAGCTCAAACAGATATCGATGCGAATGAAGAACGGCGTGCGCGCAAAAAAAAAACATCATCATCATCATCATCATCAACAGCAGCAGCAGCAACAAGCAACGACCACGTTAAGGAGCTTATGTGTCGTTTAAAGATGAGATGTGAGAATAAAATGTGTTTTGAGTTTCAATAATAAATCGATTCTTCTTGGGATCGTATGCATTCTTTAATATTTTTTATGTTTTTTTCTTCTTTCATTTTTTTTTATTTTTTCGTTCAAATACATTTACTGTAAATCCTGTGGGCAATATTGGAAATTAATGTAGCAGAGAAAGAACAAAAAAAAAACCAACTGAAGAGATGCTTCGAATGAATTGAATTCAAACACAATATATTGGACCGTCGCCAAAAAGGATTTAATTGAAATATGGAACAGATACAAAATTGACAATGCAATGCTTAGTCCGGAAATTCAATCGAAGACCGTCTCAAAGGCAAACTGTTATAATATAGCTATATGACATCCGAATGACCGGACAAATCTGATCAATTTTATTTTATTGTATTTTATTGAATGTTTTTGTCTGATTAATTAGTTTCATGGCATTTAATCTGATCAGGAAAAATTGAGCCTGATCGAAATATTCCAACAAACAATCGAATCGAATATTAATGCGTTTCACCAAATACGAACTGAATTCGAAAATGAAAAAAAAAAAAAAATAATATCCACAGAGACTAGCGGCAGTAGAATGTGGCCAATGGCCAATGACCAATGTTCAAATGAGTAATAATGTTGATTCGTGGTCACAGAATGATTATACCACCAAGTTGAACATCTAATCAATAAAAATATCATTTGGCCGAAACAAGTCTCAACACACACAGTGCGCGCACCGCACACACACACACACACACACACACTCAAATTGAAAATGACAAAACAGAACACACAAAAGACGAACAGAACATGAAACATTTAAAACACGGTTTGGATGGTGATGATGATCATGGATCATGGATCATGAAATTAAATGTAAAATTGTCTCATATGCGCACATACACACACACACACAAACGCCATCTTTTGTCCTCTCAAATCACATTTTCAAGTGAAAAAAAAAAAAAACAAAAGAGAGAAAAGAAATAAATGAATAATCGGATGCTGAGTGCAAAAGAAGACAAGAAAGCGGAAAATAAAGGGGGATGTAAAGAGTGATGAATGTCTTGCATGATTTGTCTCTTCAGTTATTAATGACATCGATTTATTGATTGGTGTCCGATGATTATTTTACGTTTTGGGATTTTATTCATTTTCGTATCGTTGTTTCTGGTTGTTCGATTCAAATTACTTATTTCGATGTTCTGTTTCATTTTTTATGTTTCAAAATTGAAAAAAAAACAAACAAACACAACAACAACAACAACGAAAGAAAAGAAGACAAAAATAAAAAGAAAAAAAAACAAAAGGAAAACATTCTGATTTTCCATCAAAAATTTTACACTTGTACATTAGTTCGGATACAAAATTCAATTTTTCTTCTGATATCATTACAACGAATGTGTGTATATTGTTGTATATTGAGCGTCCGGTTTCATTTAATAATCTAAAATATTCATTGACAACGGCATATCTTGCAATATATATATGCTATGGAAATGTAGCTTTAAATCGATTCAAATGAATCGTAAGTGTAAAATCCAATTGAGTGTTTGCGTGTTCTATATGGATTTGTGAATGTTGGACCGGTGGAATGGTGTTTTTTTTTCAATCTTTTTACAACGCTAATGATAATTTCTCTCTCTCAATAAAGATGAAAAAAAAAACAAAAACAAAAACAAATAATAGAGGGAATGGATACAAAATCCACACTATCCGAATCAGCCATGTTAGGCTATGCATATATTTCCTCGATTCGATTGTTTAATCCGTTTCACCTTTTGACACAAGCGATTAATTTGACTTTAGAAAAATCCACACACATGTCTATGGTTTTTAAGCGTTGAACTCCTTTCAATGGGCTGCTTAGATTTCTGCTTGGTAATAATAACATTCATTCCAAATTCAAATTCAAATCGAATTGATAAATTGGGTGTTTTTGTTTTCTTCCCATTTTTGATTCTTAAGATGCGTTTTATTTTTTATTTTTTTCAATTTTTCTCTTAAACAACACTTTCTAATATCTTCATATCCATTAATCGTTTGTCATTTGATAATCCAAAATCGACAAAAACTGAAACGTGTTTTATCGAACCATTTTTCGGACACTTGTGAATCCCAATATTATTATTGGGCGTGATTAGAAAATGTGTGTTTGCCACCCAAATCAATGACAAATAACTATCGATTAAATTCAGAATTTTGAAGAAAAAAAAACAAAAAACCGAAAAATGGGAAAATAAAATGAATTCATCTTCTTACTAAAAAATTTCGATGAGCATGTGACCGAGAGCAAAAGGCATGAGATATAAAGTATTAAGTATAAGAGTCTATTAAAATAGATTTTTAAATCTATAAAATCAATATCAAATATCGAATATATCGTATTTCAAAAAAAAAAAGGAAATCTAATTTGATTGCATCATTTGCATCGTTTGATTGAAATCGAGAGAAAGAAAGAAAAACAAAATAAAATTGAGAACTCAAAATTTGATTTGAATTAATAATATAATGAGCAAATGATGATGATCGGTGCGAGAAGATCGCAATCGTGATGTTAGAGATTTCATTTGATTTGAACGATCTCATCAACTGTAAACTGTAATCATGGCCATGTTATTTTATCGAATAGATCGAATGACGTCCAAATGCACATAAACATAAACTCATAAGCTAGCACACTATTCGGCCTAAGCCCGATACTCGTTCAGTTGTGATCTTTATTTTATTTTTATTTTTTTGTCGTTTAAATTTGTTTGTTTTTTTTCCTTTTTTTATTCGCCATTTTTACGAAATTCATTTATCGTCAAATTTTAATTACATGCATTTAAGTATGCAAATAAAAATGTTTGTGTTGGATACGTACACATATATTTGGGACTCAATCATTTCAATTTACCATCCCGATTGCACACACACACACACACACAAACACTTCAGCTCATTCACACTTGGTGCCTATAATGCGCCGGCGACTTGTTAATGTTTATGTCAATTATTTTAGAAGCATTCTTAAGTTACACAAATATACATTTGTATATAGCATCACATTCGATTTGTTGTCGTTACTGGGTATGGTTGTTGTTGTTGTTGTAATTTTGTCATTTTGCATGCTGTTATACACAGCGACAGATGGAATATCGAAAAAAAAGAGACAATTTGCAACCATTAAAACAAACACAATTATATTGAGGAAAAAAAACCATTGACAATGTTACAATACATTTCATTTTTTTTTTCTTTTTGATACAATGTTTGTTTGTTTGTTGATCTAAGCGATCGGACAGTTTGATTTTAAAAGTTATTATTGTATTATTTCATGATTCTTAATTGTCGTACGTGCTAGAAGAGATTGAATGAAGAAAAGAAAAACGAAATAAAGTTGAAAACGGTCATTCGATTCAGATCTTCGTGTATTTTTGTGTGTGTGTATGTGCTTTGATTAAGACTTTAATCGTTGAATCACCCCTTGCGATCGATATGAAGAGAAAAAACAAAAGAAATAATAATAATAAAGAAGGAATAATAGTATTAATAGTAATCACTAAATTGAAATGCAGAAGAACCACTTAACTCTCGAGTGATTTCACCACCTACTGTTTCATCTAAAAATAGGCGCCTGTAATTATTATGATTATTATTATTGTATCAATAATATGATCCGGCTTCGGAATTTCATTCTGAATTCATTAAAAAAAGAAAAATATATGCCGATGAGGATTTATGAATATGAACAACGGATATCCAAACAATTGTAACCAACGTCACCGATTCATTGCATCACATCATCGAAATTGAAATACAAAATTTTTTTTTTTTACCGATTAGTATTATATTCATGGCACAATATTTTCACCATAATTCATTTTGGTCCCAATTGGCATTTGAATAAATGACAAGAAAGAAACCTTACATCGTTCATCGTACACACCTATTAAAGAATTTGAAGACACGGAATGAAAATGAAAAATAAAACCAAAAACAAAAAAATATGATCTTATTTATGAAGACTTTTTTAGTAGCATAAAATGATTTTTAAAAAACTGTTCACGTATTTGGCCAAAGCGATTTGTTAGACTTTTGGAATGTGACGATCGTATGGAAATGAGAGTACGTTTTGACCGATTATCATTAGTATTATGGATTGAACGACAACAACGACAATGGGCCAAACCTTTGCCACAGAAAGTTGTAATAGTTTTTTTTTCACCTGAATGAGGAATGAGCCAATGGTGGCATTTTGGGCTCAGGAGATATTATGATCCAGATAAGTTATAATAATATGTATGAAATGTCCATTAGAAATTCTAACATTGTTACATTGCTAACCATGTACTAAGTAGATCGTGAGCTGACCTAACAAATAAATAAATCACCGAAGAGAGCACAACAGCAATACAGCAAAACGTCTAGTGTTTCCATTTATGATTTTTTTGTTTTTTGTTTTTTTCTTTTTTTTTTGTTATAAATAAAACAAAGATGTCACAACGGCGCAGAGACTAGAGTGAAACAGAAATCTGAAGAAGAGAGAGAAGAAAAAAAAACGTAACGTCAACGAAATAAAGAAAAAAAATACAATAATACATCGCCTTTCTTGACATTATCGAACTTTAAATATTGAAATATGATTGTTTGCCACTTTTTTTTTTGTCTTTTACGCAAATGCGCTCTCTGAATGTTTGTCCACATTTATAATGGATTTCGATCACATCAAATGAAACATTGCCCTTGTTCAATTCCATATTCTTTTGAAATTTGTGTCCATTCGATTTATGGAAATTAAATTCCACTCACAATCGACAATCGGCCAAATCAGAAATTCATTCAGCGTGATTTCCGTGCGATTTTTTGTCCCTTTTTTTTCTTCTCTCTCTCTCTCTGGTCTCACTGGTTATCGTTGTCGCTGGATTGAGGTTCAGGTATCAACAAAAATCCGATTCAACGAGTCAACGATCGGTTTCAGATGCGTTCTCCCTTCGTCCATTGGAGTTTGGTTTTGTCTTTTCAAATTTTCTTGCCAAAAATTTATTATAATATTTAATTTTTGTGTGTGCGTGTATTGTACGCGCAACGTTGTCGCAGCCCCTCTGCTGACTGTGGTTTCTCTCATCTGGTGAAGAAAAAAAAAAAATGATCACCAGATCTCTTGGATAAAGAAAAGAATCTGAAGCAGCGCGTGTTTCATTTTGCTTTTGCGTTTCATTTCATTTCATTTGTTCACGTGGAATTTGAAACCATAACACTTTAAAGTGCCAAAAATGAATTTCTCAAAAGAGATATGAGTTGATGATAAAAGAAGAAATAAGCCAACACTCACTCACACACATATTTGGTCACCAGACTATGCACCAAGCCACAAAAATGTGGCCCAGTATCAAATCTAAAGTGAAAAAGATCACAGGATGAACAAAAATGAAATGAAATGGAGGAATAAAAAGAAAAAAAAATCGCGTCGTCCAGGCGATTTACACAAAAAAGAGTTACGAGATATTCAATAAAAAACGATATGAGATATATTTTGCGTGTTTTTTTTTTCTTCTTTCATCTCTTTTTCCATTTGAATTCCTGAACATTTTGAGCATGATATGCACACATGCAACAAACTTATGCCTGAGCTTATAAAATGAAATGGATGCAATAACAATAAAAAATGATTGCAAACAATAAGTATAAATGATTATCAAATGGTTAATCGTGTGGTGAACGAGCTAAGTTCGACATTAAGAAGCGCGGACGAATGCAAAATAAAACCGAAACGAAAGAAACAACAACGAAAAATGAAAACAGAAAGAAAGAAAGAAAACATCTCAGAATCAAGTTCACGCCAAACAAAGACAATAATATAAAGTGGATGGCAAACGAATAAAGAACAGAAAAAAGACGCAAAAAAAATTCATCGAATTTGCGATCCACACACAGAACCATAACATTCAAATGGATGAAAAATAATGCCAAAATCCGAAAAAGGATATCAAAAAGATAACGTTTATTTATTCAAAACTTCCATTTGATTCGGATTATTAAAAACAATGAAAAGGAGGCGATTTACAATTAGTCATTCAGGCATTCACATTATGCAATGCATTTAAACGTTTTCCAGTTTCCCATTTCGCCATTTGCCATCATTGTTATTATTATTTTTATTTGGTGATTCGTTTGTGTGCTGTCGGGTTGTGTGCTTTAGTTAAGAGCGAAAAAAAGGCTTGTTCAATCATTATTATCATTATTATTATTATAATTATTATTTGAAGGTATTAAGCGAGTGAATTCATTTTCAATTTCAATTTTTTTTCTTTCTTTTTTTCTTTCTTTTTCTTTTTTTGGTGTCATCACCGCCGTATATTCATATGCAATGCATGGGTGTCATGGAACTCTTTTGGATTCATAAATTTTCCATTTTAAAATGTATATCAAACACATTCTTTCACATGCGTTCACCAATTTTCCATTGTTTTTATTTTTGGTCGTTTGTTATTCGTTGGTTGATGGTTTGTACACAGACAACAACAACACAGCACAAAAATTATTGTTTAATATTTATTTTTGTCCATATTGGTTTTTGGATTTGTGATGTTTGCTGTTCGATTTTTCTGGTTTAAATTCCAAGCTCGATGCTTGAGCATTGGACATTTCTATTTCTGCACACGCATACGAACACACACACACACACACACACACAAACAGACAGAATGAAGCAACAATAACAATAACAACATAGGCCAAATATAACAGTGACGATAAGGAAAATCTCGGTTGAAACAAACACCGAGAGTTCATTCGTGTTTTTTTTTGTCTTTTCTTCTCTTCTCATCATTATTATTGTTATTATTATTTGTCTACAAAGTACGAAAGATGTCAAAAAAAAAAAAAAAATAATAAAATTATTCTTTTGAAACAGTTTGGGAAAGTTTGAACAGTCCACACATTGTCTACCACTCATAAAAACTGAATGCAATATTTGTGGTATATTGTGTTATTTTTTCTCGTCACTTTTTTTCTTCGTTAACAAAACCAACAACAATAATAAAGAAAAAAAATATCTTCAGGTTCGAAACTTGCACTATTTCATACATACGGCTTGTGACATGGATTTCTTATCGAATTGGAACAAACGGGGCCCATATGTGCCCATCATTTCGAAAATATATTTTCTTTATTTTTTCTGTAACATTTTTTTTATCTTCTCATTTTTGTTTATCTGTTTTTTTTGTGTGTGTTGTTGTTAAGGAACCGTTTTATGTGGTGCAATTTTGATCATTTGTTATTCTACGCAAATTCTTATTATAAAAATCTTTGTCCAAATGGCAAAACAGGCTTGTGCACTTGGGAAATTTATAATTATTATGCCAGGCTGAAAATCTGCACAAAGCTTTTGCCAGAAATAAATGTTTATTTAAACATTAGCAAAAAAAAAAAGAAAAAAGAAAAAAAGAAGAAGTGGAATTTACCTGATCCAGAGGACAAATAATAATGTATTTGCGATTGCCCATTCGTCTGATGTTATTCCGACATGCTCCAAATGCATTGTTCGAAAAGCAATTAGCATGATTCATAATTTTCCATAGAATTGCCATTTTACATTTTCGTGAGAACCGAAATAAGAACGCGCGCGCGCACACACACACACACGAACACAACAATATTACATGGATTTGTGTACAGATTGCGCATAAAATCTGCAACATGCTTGATGCTCAACGTTCGACGATCACTTTAAATGTTCGATTATTTACATCTGAGAAGAAAAAAAGGTGCGAAAACTTCATTAATAGCATTTAACATTTAACATTTACACCATTGACCGGTGCATTGCAATGCGAACAGTTTTACAATCGAATGAATATGTAAAATAAATAGAACATCACACATTTCGAAGCGATTGGCGATCGCACACACAATATAAAGAACGAAACAAAGTGTACCGCGTACATGTTAATGGTCAAATGTTACACATGTACGAACATCGAAATTTCAACAAACCAAAATTAAATCTTGAATACCTGTTGAGGGGAAATAACATTCGGAATATGTTGTTTGTGACAAAATAAAAAAAAAAAGGGAATTAAATTTGTATTAATTGAAAGCCGAACAACATATGTCAACCGATTTGCCCCGTGTTCCTTGTAAGAACTTTAAAGAAGTAAAAATCCAGGACGAAAGATTGGAAAATGAACCAATTCTTTTTTCAACTTTGAAATAGGATTAAACTGATTATACATAAATCAGCCTAAGAAACAAAAATATTTTCCAAACTGCAAAAGAGATTGAGCTTGGAAAAATCCTTGTACAAAATTCCCATTTTGCACATTTTGATCGGTCGCCAGTTTTTGCATGAATTGAATGATTCATTCATCGAAATTCGGTGGAATTGTTGCAAAAATTGCAACATTTCCATTCTTTTGTAACATTTCAATTGGCAAAAATTCCATGAAAATCTCAGCAAAATTATGTTTTCAAAATGATTTCCTTTTTTTTGGTATGGTATAAGGCTTGAGGCCTGATGAGATATTGTGTATCACGCATTCTGAGGCGATCGAAAAAAAAAAATATTGCAAACAAAAGTTTTAGGTGAAATGTCATCTAAGTTGTGTTTCACCACAGAGACCATTTCCATAGAAAACTCGGCATGCGACAAAATAATCGAATAAAAGGGTAGAAAATATCACGGAAACCAAACCCAATTCATAAAAAAAAAAACAAATTGGAAAATCGGACAACAAAAAGAAGTTAAAGAAAGAGAAAAAAAGAAGTCAAGCAGATGATTTTCACAGTTGGTATCGGTAGCTCAAAACATATAGACGATACAATGCACAATATGCATAAAGCCAGGACTCAGCAGCTCTGGTCATACCGAGCAAAATAAGATGAAGCGTTAATTTGTAATTATATTTTAATCGTATTCATATTGTATTCGGAACAGAATACAGAGCAATAAAAAGATAATCCGTTTCAGTAGGCAAATCTTGTAGTGAGGCTTAAAAACAAAGAGAGCGAGTGAAAGAAAAAAAGGGGAAACAAATCTGTGTAGTGTGTAGAATGGAAAACAATGTGCGAGAGGAAGCAAAGTCAAAACAAAAAAGGATACGAAATGACGAAAAAAAAAGGAGAAGAAAAATTGAGATATGGAAAAATTTCAAGTGAAACACAGAATGAACCGAACGGATGAACGAACGCATGGATGGAAAAACGGCCAAAAAAAGGATTGATTTTACAACATAAGAAAAGGACAAACCGAGAACGAGTGTGGTTTTGTTTGATCATAAATTTAAACAAAAAGAGTTGTAGAAAACCCTTTTTCTTTCAATTTCATTTTTGCTTTGTTTGCTAAACAAATTTTTTCATTTTCTGTTTTTCGGATTCCATGAAGTTGTGAATAAATTTCGACAACATGCCAGTTTCCAAAGGCTTCATATTGGCTTATTCGAACGTTGTCACTGATTTTCGACTAAAAAAATACACAAATTCCTGGAATTTTGCATTGCAAATCTTCAAAACTGTTATGAATGTTATCAATACAAAGTTGAAAATTTTCCAATTTTTGCTAATGCATTTTTCGAAATTTAGAAATCACCAAACAAACTCATCGCATAAAAAACACATAGAGACACACACACACACAAACATTACTATTGGACAATATGGCATAACACGCATTGTTGCTTTTTATTTGCATTTATTTCATTGAAAGAAAAAAGAATTTATATGCATATTTTATGGTTTATGACTTATGACCAACCATTGAACGATGCAATTGAATGAACGGCAGAAGAAAAAAAAAACACAAAACAAAAAAAATCTGAAAGCAAAAACCAAGAAAATCGAGAAATATTGTGACAATTTCAAAGCTCATCATTAATTTTTATTGCTACAATTTAGGCTTATGAGAGAGTATCATGTACGATTCTCGTACAACACTCTACCTGATCGACCCAACGATCCAGCAATAGTACAAAAAACATTGTGCAAGCACGCCCTGAATATTGATAGCAAAAGAAGAAAAAGAAGAAGTAAAAAAAAAAATGAACATCAACTGTTTGACTTGCAAAAATGTCCATTAATTCATTTGAATAAAGCAATTCTGATGGAATCACATTTTGAACGAATGATCGGCCAACGACGGTGACACTGACGACAACAAACGAAGATCGTTCATTTGAATGAAATGTTGAAATCATTTTCTCATAATAATCTATCAATATCTAGCATCGAGCCAGCCAACCAACCAACCAATCAACTGAAAACTGAGTATAGTGAATGGAGGCAACATTAGCTCTTTGCAGTTTGCAGTTTGCAAGAGTTGTTTTTTTTTATTTACTCATTAATCGCTACAGAATGAGGTTAAAAGGTGCTCTGAAATAATAAAATCCGATCGAAATAAACTTCGGAATAAAACATTGTGCAATGTGCTCAATTCAAATTGCACCGTATATGATGCACCACCAAACTCAACCAGTATATGTGCAATGTGCATTCTACAAATGTAGAAGATTCGGGTTATTTGCGCATTCAATCGAAAAGAAAAAACAAGAATAGGGGCAACAAAAAAAAACGAAAACGAAAACAAGTTGTGAAAACGTTTGATATAAAGGATAATCAAATCATAAAATATTTTCGTGTTGAACGAAAATATCTGAAAAGTTTTTATTAGTTGTGGTCACTGATTGGTGAGTTCTTCGTATAAATGTTTCCATCATCCAGCCAAAAAAAAAAGAAGACAAAAATCAAGAAGAAGAATAATCTCTTAACTCCAGCTTTCGGCACAAAATATATATATCGTATTGTACGTCGGCTGATGCATTGAAATGTCGACCGTTTTTCATTTCAGGCACTCTGAAATTCTCCGTCTGTTTGTTTTCAGCTATTCATTTTTATATCCTTTGATATCCATCGGTTTGCATAGTCTCACTTGATTAGCGACTGATTTTTGATGACTGAATGCGCGAAAAAGAGACACAAACGGGCTATGCACTGTACACTGCGCACACATCATAATACATTGCACTGTGTGGTTTGAAAATTTTATTGTCCGTTCATTTACAATTTTGAACACAAATGCGAAGCGATGAAGAAAAAAAAACAATCAACGTACAAACCGCTTGACATTCAACGCTACCATCAAAATTTGAAAGAAAAAAAAACAGCGCTGATGTGCAATGTGCGCGGCAAGGCTATAGCCTCAGCCAACATGAAAAACTATATCGTTTAAGATCCATTGCTTAGCCACAGAGAGAAAGAGAGAGAGAGAGAGAGAGAGAGAACGAGAAACCAAAAAAAGAACTGCAATATTTACGTTTGGAATGCTGCAATAGTAAATTCGTTAATGTTTCTTTCGCCTTTTGTTTTTATCTCGAGAGTGAGATGAGTCGTTAGCACTTTTCTCTCCAGTATTTGATCACCTCAAATAGTTCTAGTCACATTACATCCAAACATTACTCATTAATTTTCAAAATGAGATGAGAAGCGCGATGCGATGCGATGCAATGCAATGCAATGCAATGCAATGAACGAAAAAGATGGAATATGACTCTCTAGTGTGCCGACGATAAAAATCTTTATTATTTTCAGTTTTTGGAATGTTTTTCGTTTTTAATGTTAATGTGCACGTAATTTGTGTGCGCGAAGTTCACAAATCTCTCACAGTAATTTCGAATAATTCTTTTTCTCTTTTTTTGTGTGTGTGTTTTTTTGTTTGTTTGTTTTTTGCCTCTTTCTTTGTGTGTGTGGCTTTGCACAGAGTTTTTCCATCTATTTTCATTTCGGTCATCTCGTCCTTCATCGGTCAGATAAAGAAAGTTTCAGCAAATGCAACATTCCAGTCTCAAAGAAAAAAATCACATCGAGAGTCCAACCATACCATCTCAACAACTACTATTAATAAATACATATAATGTTGAAACTAGTCACTGAACTACACAATCGCCAATTTACAGGCCTATCCATTACCAACGAGATAATAAACTCATTTAAAAAGTGATCTGAATTTTTCTTCGTTTCAATATTATTTTATTTTTTTATTTTTTGCGTCTGTTGCCTCTCTATTTTAGTTTTTTGTTTTTTTTTTTTTTTTTGTCCGAAAGTTGGAATGGCTATAGACAGTTGTGTCAATGTGTGTCGCATGTGCAAAAATATAGTCACGTCAATAGATAGTGATCGACCATAAAATCTCTGACGAGCACAGAAAAACCAGAAGAGGAAAAAAAAGCACCAACAACTAAACAATTAAACTTGAAATTGTTTTTATTTTACTTTTTTATACTTTTCGTTCGTTTTGCATAAAATTGAAACGGAGTGAAAGAGATAATATGAACAGAAAAAGACAAATGAAATGCAAGTGACATGCGAGCGGAGAGAAGAAAAAAAAAAAGAACGAAGAAATCAATGCCCAGTGCCCAGCAAGCGAAATAAATAAAAATGCACATTTCCAAGATTGAAAGAAGACCAAAATGAGAGGAAAAAAAAGAAGAAGAAGAGAAATAGAAAAAAAAGACAAAAACTAAAATCCAGCACATGGGATAAAAGATGAGAACTGAATAGGATTCGAATGAACCATACCGAAGAGATGATACCATAGCCCATAACCATAAAACCAAGAATTAGTTTGTTTGCTTTCGTTTCGCAAAGGCGGCAAAAAAAGACTTGGCATTGCATCTGAGAGAGAGCGAGCTAGTGAGCGAGCAAGCGAGCGAGCAAGAAAAATCGTTAAAAATCCAAATCGCCAACTCAAGTCCAAAGATTACATATCAACAATAAAATATTATATTTTTATAACTACCAGTTCAGGATTTACACCATGCATTTCTAGTAGTTTTGAGCGTTTGTTGTTCATTTGCTTTGGTCTGTTTTTGTTTTTGCTCTCACTCTCTCTCTCTCTCTCTGCCTCTCTCGGCCTCTCTCTTCTCTTTCACGTCGCATTGCATCGTTTGTGATATTTGCACGATTTGCTTGTCTTGTGATTTCATGCGTTAATAGTAAAGTAATCGATGGAAAGCAACAACAACTAAAATTATACAAATGATATCGCACAACCAGAAAATCAAAAAAAAAAAAAAACAAAGAGAGAGAGAGAAGGAAAATAAAAACGAAATGATGCATGCGTGAGGCTGAGATTATATCGATTCTTCACTATGGACCATAACGGTATATGTATGCAATCTTTTTTCTCCTTCCTCCCCCCCCCCACTCCCCCCCCCCACTCCCCCACCTCCCCTTCACAGCCATGGCCAATGGCCAGCTGCAGTAATAAAATTCAAATCGAAATATGACGGAAAAAGGAAATAAAGAGAAAATATTAAAGGTCACAAAGATTGAATTGGTGGGCCAACTAGAGTGATTGGAATATCAAAAGACATGAAAACATGTTCAGTTCATGACAACGAGCCCATATCACATGCACAAATGGCGCGAAACATATGTGACATTGATGTGAGCAATCACATTTTTCTAACGTTATCAATATCATCGATTGCCATCGGCGAAAATCTCGTCGATCATAGTCATCGTCAATAATAATCATTCCAGTCTGGATCGTCAATCCCATTAAAATTCCTTGTCGTTTTTTTTTTCTATTTTTTTTTTTTCATTTTCAAAGACATGTTAAATCACATATAAATGAGTGGTAAAATATTCATTTAAACATATCGCATTTTATCATATATATATCAAGCTGTGCGCGCCCATTTAATCATACATTTATACATATTCATCTATTTTCAGCCTATTACCGCATGTCTTTTACATTCACAAATGAATAACGATAAATTTCGCACGTAACCCAAATGCTCAAACAACGATCATTGTGGCATCACCGATAGAGCCACAATTTTTTTGTATGTTCATTTGGTATTTGGTATCCAAACCACACAATTTGGATCATACATGAAATCCTATTTGGTTTAATTTTACTCTGTCTAGTGAATTGCTTATCGTGTATGTGTCTCGGTGCTCTCTCTTTCTTTCTTTCTTTCTTTCTCTTTTTTTCTCTCTCTCTTTTTTGTGTGTGACTCTGTCGAAGATCCAAATCCAAATGGCTATTATTATTATTATTATTATTTATTTATGATGTACGTATGTGTGCTTCAATTTTTGGCTCCACCTTGAAATTGTAATCGATAAGCATAGAAAATATTAGTAACAATAAGAGTTGATTCGGTTTGGCACATTGTTTTTTCATATTTTTTATCACATTGGAATGGATAAATTGGTCAGAGTGAAAAGATTCACAAATTTAATTTGGGGAAACAAATTGAATAGAATAGAAAGATATAGAGTGTGTGTTTGCCACACACAATCGAATGTATTTGGTTATACCGAATTTTCTTCTTCTTTTTTTTTCTCCATCCCAATGGAGCACATATAGCGGCAACATACAATGATGAGCCCCATTTGAAATGAATTTTGAACACAGTTTGTATTCAAAAGAAGCGAGACAAAACGATGAAATCAAATTCATAACGAACGAAACCATGTGAACATTTCAACAGCAAAAATAGTAACAGTAAAAAGTGTAATGCCACAGTCTACATCTATGCCGTTCACACTGTTCCACACACACACAAACATAAAATCGTCGTTCATTGTCGTTTGTTGTCGTCGTCGTCGTCGCCGTCGTCGTTCGTCGGTCATCTATACTGCTCACTGTTCACTGTTCACTTTGTTCGAATCCGAAATGAAACAATTTGATTTTATTACGGCTAAACGCAATTCTTAGCTAAGCAAAATATCATGCACACAATTACATTCACATTCGGCATAGATCGAATGCCGAACCAGACGAAAGAGAAGATCCAACCAAAAAAAGAAAAAAGGAAAAAAAAACAAAAATTCCTCCTCCCCCCACTTTAAACATTTAGTTTTCATTCATTCATCATCATCATCATATTATATCGTCTCGTTTACTCTTCTCATTCAACACATTCGATCTTCGTTTGTCGGTTTTTCAATGCGAGCGCACATCAACATTGAATCGATCGTTTCCTTGCCAAATGGTCAAATAGCCAAATACGTTACAATGCGTTTGATTGCGTTGCTTCATTATTATAAATATTTCCCCTGCAATGATTTTGATTCTCTCTCTCTCTTTTTGACTCCATTCAATACTCACACGAAATGATGTAGTCCATGTACAGTGTACATTGTACATGCACAATCATTTATATCGAACAAAATCCGATGATTCATATTGCATTTTTGTATATCGAATTAAAATTGTGTGTAAGTGACTTTGTGTGACTCACTGAACACTGAACACTGAACACAAAACGATGAATGCACTGTGATATAAATATATGTTATGATTATTATGATGAAAGAATGCATATTTTGCGCGTACCGTAAATGCAATATTGCACTGTAAATAATATGAATTCATTTGATGCGCATTGCGCATTCCTTTGGTGTGTTTCGTTAACGAAATTGGATACGAACGGATCGCATTGGATCGGATTGGCTCGCTTTAGTTCGATTTGTTCCAAAGTTATGAGTGTACCAGTGCACACATTTTAATCGATCGATGATCAATCAAGTGCATCCAATGATTCTCTTATCAAAGTCAAACAATTTATCACATTTTGTTTTACGTGATTTATTTTCCTCGTTTTTTTGTTGTTGTTGCATTTTCTAGAATTTAATGGGAGCGCATTTTGTGCTCGATATCACTGTGTGTGTGTGTGTCGGTGTGTGTGCTTGATAAAAATTTATCGATAGTTTTGGTTGAGTTACAGGTACACAACAATGAATGTCATATTTAAAATAATTTTTTTTTTTTTGCTTCGTTCGTTGCGTCTATATTTTCTTCACTTCTGTTCTGTTCTGTTTTGCTTCTTTCGTTCCATTATTTGTATTTTATTATTTCAATTCACTTGAATTGGTATGCAAGGTGAGCAAACAATAAATATATCGTCGCGAAAAATTGTGCTATTGAGTGCAATCTAAAATCACGATTGCGATCTCGTGCAAATTCGTCCATTCGGTTATTTTCTATGCCGTACACGGTTTCATTTGAAATGTTCCTTGCAATTGTTTTGACTTCTTCAAGAAATTTGTTTGAAAAAAAAAAAAAAACGATAAAAAAAAATTCATTTTCAACTGTGTTTTCAATTCAATACAATTTGCATGTTGCATATCAGCCACAATGCATATTACAGAAAGGCCTCAAATGACCGTTCGTCTCTTTTTGACTCATTCAAATCTTTCATTAAACACTGTTCGTTTCCCACATTTTTTACTATGATTTTTTGTTGCTGCTGCTGCTGCTGCTTTTATTGTTGTTGTTGTTGTTGTTGTTGCTTTTCCGTATGGATTTGTTAGTTTTATTTTTTCTTTCATTCGCTCCTTCTTTACGCACCATTCTAGTGTATACTGTCTTGAGATCGATCGTCAGTGTGTATTCGGTATACCATTCGCGGCATATATGCTCACTTTGTGAGCTGTGAGCTGTGGTAAAGATACCTATCTGTGTGTTTACCTTTGTTTGTTTTGTTCGGTGTTTCTTAGGAGCAGTACTGTTTGCTGTTTTCAGTTTGCTGTCGTTCATCGTACTTCGTTTTTATTTTTCGATTGTGTTGATATTGCCAGGGCCCGAATTGTAGCTGTGTAAGCCGTAACCGTAGCCGTAGTGTGTGCCTAATTTATGATTTTTTAACCTCCCAAGTCTCAATTGAAAAGTTACGTTCTTCAGTTGTCTATGGTGCGCGCATCTGTGAGGTCTTTCTTTTGCCGTTTGTGTCGTTGTTTTGTCCAGATGATTTCTTGTGTTTTTCATCATTTTCGGAATTGACTGTGAATTTTATCTTATTCCGTCGTATCGTACATAAACACGAATTCACATTTGCATCGTTCCACACAGTTCACAGTTGTTTTTTGAATATTTTTTCTGTTCTTTTTTCATTTTATTTCTTTTTGAGAATTTTTTTTTTTTCGTGTGTGTTTGATGGTTCCTTTGAAATAATAATCGACCATTCGTTATACATTTGTTGATGTTTTATTTGTTTTATCAATTGAACACAATTTTTGGTTGATTTGGTCACCGCCTTCGATTCTACGATTTGAAAATGTTTATTTTGACAGCGCAAATATTTTAACTGACTGGGATGGGATTTTGATGTTTGGTGTGAATGAGTATCCATTTCCAGTTCCAGTGTAACAAAAAAAAGCTTTAACCTTTTTCGAATGACAATTTCGAAAATTCGTCGAAAAAAAAAACAAACAAACAAACAACAGAAATTCAGTTGATTTCTTTTGATAAATTTGACGGCGGGAATCGCAGAATATTTCGGCTAAATTGGATATTGACATTGAAGTGACTGATAATAAAAAAACTGAAACCATTTTTTATCAACCGGTGAATTATGCATTTGATTTGAAATGCGATTTTTTATTTTTCAAATGAAACATTAATAATTAACATTTTTATTTAATTGAATCGTGAACAAAGTGAATTTTTGAACATTCTAACGGCACATTTATCACATAAAATTGCATCAACAATTTAAACCCGAAATGACTATAGCACCAAAGTATTGAATTATTAGTGACATTTTTTCCTTATCATCGGATTGGCGATACATTGAAAAAAAAAATAAGAAAAAAAAGAAGAAAAAAGTTCTGATAGACTTAAGAAAAAAAAAACAAAACATATAAACTGATAACGCACTCCATCGAAAACAGACCAAATTAGAGAAAAATTGTGATTTGAGCATAGCAAATGGAAAAAAATTGAACTGAATCATTTCATGGAAAAATTGAATACTGAAAAAAGAAGAGGAACGATTTGATCGGTATGCGACCCTTCATCCAATCGAATTTGTGTACCTGCTGATAACGACTGACGATAAATTGATTAATGTGTTTGCAGATTAACCATAATTAGCCAGGTGAATTATTTCAAAATATTTATTCTTATTCGACCCAATTTCAATAAATCAATCGGAAAATTTCTCATTGCATCTGGCTAGTCCTTTTCGCCTGCAACTAGCAAAAGTACTTATCTTAGACTAAAATTTGCAAATCAAAAAAAAAAAACTAATCACGATATATCTTTTGGACTTTTGAATATCGAACATTTCGACTTTGTTTTGATTCGCGCAAATTTTTGTTCTTAAAAAAGTTTATTTGATTATTTTTTTTTAATGCTCAGAAAAATGCAGTTTTGTGTAAAAAATTTATAAGTTGCATTTGAAAGATTATTTGGTGACACAAAATCCATCGACGGATCCATGTAGTACGCTATAAATATAAAAGTGTTCCATTAATCCATAAAAGATTTTATGATTTTGAATTTTTCAAACGTTTAAAAATAAAATGCAATGCGTTATTCGGGGCAATCGTTGATCATTCGATGAATGCAATCAAAATGCGTGGCATAATTCCAACTGTACATTTATATACAATCCATCGAATTAAATGACTAATTCATGCGGTTTTGCATACAAAGCGTTGTCGAGAATCGATAATATATTTTTCGTTTAACTGAGATTTGTTGTGGTTTTGTTTTTTCTTCTCTTTTATGATAATATAATATTCGCATTAGTTGATTGCTTTGTGATGCATCCATGCCGGCGGCGGTTATCGATATCAAAATATCCCATAAACTTGACAATATTGATAATAAATATTTTCGCCGTTCGATTATTATTACATTTTTGAAAATGGCAGGCAGAGGAAAAAGCAGCCAAACACATATAGAGTTTTCTGGTTTCAATGAAAAGGAAAAAAATGCACATGCCTGATCTCCTGGTTGTCGCCATTTGTTTGTTTCTTTTTCTTCTTCGTTTTATTTTTTTTCTTTTGTTTAGCTTCATTTTCCAGCAAATTCTGCATTTTTTTTTTTGGCTCTGTTGAAGCTTTTATCATTTTCTATATATATTTTTCTTCATATTTATGAGATCGACGCACTGTTTGTTGATCGATAAAATATTATCGAATGAGAAATGAAAACGGAACAGCAAATCGACGTTTGCATGATTTTTGACGAAATTTTTTTTGATAATATAAATTTTGTTAAACGTCCACGGTACACACATACACACAATTTGACAACGCTAAAATCAGGCTACGCAGATCCATCTGGAATCTTTGGGGGCCCCAAGAAAGGACATAACGGCATATGGCGGAAAATCATTTGGATATTTTGTGATCAATTAATATGCGATAAATTTCGATGAATATCGCTCTTCATCTCCTTCTTTTTCTCAAGTTTAGCACCGTCGCTCTAGTTGCTTTTAGTCATTTAACCAACCAGCAGAGATATTGTGTTCGAATGTAATTGTATTTTTTTCCTTTTCGGTAATGTTTCAATCTGCTACATCTTCATTTTGTTCCCTTCATTTTTTTCTTTCTTCGTTCCTTGAATTGATTTTTAATTAAATCATCATCATGCCCCCGATACAATGCGATCCTTTCGTGATATTAGACAATAAATTTAAGCATTTTTCTTCTTTATTTTTTTTCAATTAATTTTTTATGAATGCAAGTGCTTCAATGTCCACACCTTTTCAGTACAATACACTGTTGAATGCTGGACACTCAGAAGTCGTCTGTTTGTGTGTCTGTTTTGTCGATCCGCTTTATTTTTATATTGAATAGTTTGTATTTGATTGCATATTACATTCGATATATTCGATCCATTACATACATTATTATTCGAAATGTGTTTTTTTTTTGGTTGGCGTTCCAATATGAGCACGCTATGCGTATGAAAATTGTTTGATTCATGTGAAATGCATCCCAAAAATGTAATGGAATCTGTCTTATTCCCTTGCAATTTCTGATCTTATGAAATTTATCGAAAAAAAGCAGAAAAAAAATTCATATCTGAAATCTGATTAAATCGTAAATGTCGTCCGTCAAAAGACGGCGCTATTTTTGTTTTGTTTTGTTTTTGTTGTTACAGTTAAAACCTTGAGCAGTTTTTCGAAGCCATTTATTCGCGTGAATTTCCGTGGATCAATCACAACTCTTTTTTTTTCATTCTCGAAAAGAACCCGAAAAAAAAAACAAAAACAAAAACAAATTGACTACATACACGAATTGTTTACAACGGAGTCTCCGACAGATTTTCCAGTGTTGACTTCAATTTAATGCATGACTCAATTACATGATTTTATTTTTTTTTTCCTTTGAAATGCATTTTCATTTTGAACAATTATTCCGGTTCACTTATTGAGTACACGCGAGTTACTTATCTCCGAAAAAAAAGCCCTCGTTCCGACAACGAAACAAACAGATAAAAAAAGAAGAAGAATAAGAATCAGAAAGGAAAAGCACAGCCGATTGCAAATGCTCGCATAATTTTCATTTCATTGAAAAAATCATCACGAATGTGTATTGAATCTTAACACAAATCTTCTGATGAGGTCAATTGTAACATTGTGCATAGCCTCAAAATGCTTATCAAACAATATCAGTTGCCTCGTGCTCATCATTCATATTACAATGACAAATATTTTTCGCTCGTTCCAATTTTATAATTTAGTTTTTATTTTCAAATGTGATTTTATTTTTATTTATTTTTTTTTTTTGTTAAAAGATTTCTTTTCCAAATTGATTCATAAAATAATCCGGGAGGAGAAACCGACATGAAAGGAATGATTTGCGATTTTCTCACAATGGTTTTTTTTATTATTATTATTATTATTTCGTTTTGTTTATTAGTTTTCGTAAAACAATAATAATTAGCAGCGCACAAACGTTCGTCCGTTCGTTCATCGGGCTTCAGTCACCGAATGACTAATTGAACTGAATTACTTTGAAATTCTGATTTTATTGTGCTCGTCACGCAAACGATGAATCAATGAAATTCTAACTTTTATTCTGTAATCAGTTTTTGGTTTATTTTTTTTCTCACGAATCAAATCGAAGTGGATCGTCGATAAGGTTGAAAAAAGAGTAACGGACGCTTGGATCGTTGAAATTATTCTGCAATTTGAGTTCGGTTATTGAGACAATAATCCGAAATTTATAATATTATATTTTGTTACGAGACGAGCGAAAGAAAGAGAGAGAGAGAGAGAGAGAGAGAGAGAGAGAGAGAAGAAAATTTGAGTTCGGTTATTGAGACAATAATCCGAAATTTATAATATTATATTTTGTTACGAGACGAGCGAAAGAAAGAGAGAGAGAGAGAGAGAGAGAGAGAGAGAGAGAGAGAAAACGTTGGCCAATAAAAAGAAGAAGAAGAAGAAGAAGCAGCAACAAAATCACTGCCGCCGACTATAAAATGGTATAAAACATAATATATGTCGAACGATATGACTGTTGATTGTTGGCTGACTGTTGGTTGAATGCAAAATGTACACTTATAAATGAAAAAAATATTCTTTTAATCTGGTTAGGATGTGTAATTGTTTCAGCTCAATTTGTATGTTGAGAAAATTCAACGTTAATATCATCGTAATATATCCGTCGATCTTCTCTATTTTTCAGATAATATTGCAATTTTGCGAACGAAAACGAAGAAAATAAACCTTCAATTGCGGCAAAAACAGAAAAAAAGCAACGCAATTTGATTGTAAAAATGTCGTTAGCATATGTAAACGTTTCGCATATGGCAATAAAACACGAATATTCAAAATAATAATAACATTTTGCTATTATAGCGGTCAGAATGCCAGCACTCTAGCGCTTCTATATTCTATTCCCATGGTTATTTTTTCAATCGTTCCGAATGATTATTACACTTGAGTAAATTCAAAATAAAATACACAGCACACACACTCGGTGCATATATGTAGATTAGGGTGTCTTCGAGGAGTGGAAATTCCAAAAGTGCCTGGTCTCAATCGATAGATAATCTTTCAAAATATCGCTGGTGAAAATTTCAAATCATTCAGTGCTGATTTGATCTCTCCCGATACTTCCAAAGATCCGAGAATAGAAAAGGGGAATAGGATTATTTTTTACAGTGCACTTTGAAAATTTTGTCACTTTTTATTTATATGAAAAATAAGACGAAACGATACAAACAAAATGTGACATATTCTTCTTAGTAAACTACAAAAGTAGGCTCAATTCCCCTTTCATATTTAGGAAACTTCAATTTAATTGGGAGACGTGAGACCAACACCGAACAATGTAAAATTTTCACCAGCGATATTTTGAAAGATTATCTATCGATTGAGACCAGGCACTTTTGAAATTTCCACTCCTCGAAGACACCCTAATGTAGATAATAATATAAAAGGCCAGGCAAAATCAAAAGAAACAAAACACAAAACAAAAACAAACAAAAAATATATGGAAAAATCTCAGCACAAAGTTTACTCAAACTTTTAACTTGTGGCTAAAATATGCTACACAAAATAGCAGAGAACAGATTGGTCTTTTGCCACTCTTGCCGATGTCTTGCCCTTTTTCATTTTTTTTGCTTACAAACTACAAACAACGAACAGAGCAAAATTAGTTTTAGAATCATTTTCAGTTTTCGCAATGAATTGAAAAAAGCAGCAAAAACAACAATAAAAGCATGATATGGCTTGAATGCGCACCGTCGCACGTCCAACATTGTAAAAAATAAAACCACACCATACCATTGAATTTGATTGTTATTATAACAATGCATTTAGTTGAGGCCTTGAATGAAATATATACCGTAAAATAAATTATTATCGAAAATGACAAATAATTTTTATTCATTTGATTAAGAACAGAAATTGATTGAATGATTAAATGAATGGAAAAAAGGCCCTGCTTGCAACATCAATTAGATGTTATTACAATAATAAGTTGTACAAGATTGGACAAAGTCCAACTCTATGCTGTGCGCGTGCGTGTGTTTGTGTTTTTCTCGCACATTTTTGCAACAATTGATGTCAATTTTGTCAAGTTCAAACGCACCAATTGTTTTTGTCTATGGCTCGAGACTCGAGTTAACAGTCAGCAAATGCCTCGTTGACCAATGAATCATATTGTCTAATTCATTAAATGTATAACAATGCTGAACACTTTTTATGTGTGTTTTTTTTTTTTCATTATTTTTTCTCATTCTATGTTCCAATGTTTCAATGTTTCATGCAATAAGTATTCGCAATTCGTACATTGCCAAAGTCGCAATGACAAAGAAACTTTTCTTTGACAAATGAAAAAAAAAACAAAAACAAAAAAAAACCAGCGCGCAAAGTTAGTAACTTAATAAACGTGATTGTGTGTGAAACACATATAACATATTGAATGATCACAGTTTGTCCTCATTGCGCATGATTGCACCAGATAATAATGTCGATTGTGTGAGACAGAGAGATTCAAGAATGAAAACATAAACCGAATCCGTATATCGAACCAACAACCAAAAGCCCCAGTCGAGTGTTCGACAATTTGAGAAATAAATTGCATTTTCACTGTCAAACTATTTGATTGTGATACTTGCAACAAAATTAATCAATGCCCGGATACCGATTCGATTCACGACCGTTAACAAAAAGAAGAAGAAGAAGAAGAAACAAAAAAAAGAAGCAACAACAACAACGACACAACATAACACAAGACCAAACATGGACAAAAACATCAACGAAAAACAAATGAAGAGCGAATCTCGTAACCGGCCAAATTAAAATGGTGAAAGAATGAAATGCGCACGAATGCGATCGATCTGATAATGAAAAACTTTGAATATCATGTACACATAAAAAAATTGTGAGCAAAACTGTTGCATTGAGCAACAGTGCTCGGGTGCTTGGGTGCTGACACTTTTCTTTGGTTTTGTTTTCTTCTTTTTTTTTTCTTTTCTTTCAATTTCATTTATATTAATAGCAGCACCGACAACAACCGATCAAGAACATCCAATTGTGCAAACATGTGCGCGCATCAGGCATAAGGTGTGACAACAGTAACAACATACATATCGATTGTTTTTCTTTTATTTTGCATCCGTTGCGAGGACAATACACGACATTTATTTCATGACAAAATTCACACACACACACACACACACACGCACATCCATACATTCATCCAGACATAGATATGGTTCGGTTCCCCTATCGATTTCAATACAAAATTCACTTCTTGTTTTGATGTTGTCCTGTTGTTGTATGTCCCCCCGCACCGCGGGCACTCACCAATAAAAAAAACAAAAAAAAACAAAAATTAACAGCAGCAGCAACAACAACAACAGCACCGAAATCGAACACGAACACAATGGTAACATGAGGAAGTTTTTTTTTGTTCCTTCTCCTTTTTCTTTTCAGTCAGTCTCCGAATGATCGTCCTGAGCTTCTTTTCTCATCGTGTATTCCATCATGTATCCTCTATCGGTTTTCGTTCTTTTTTTGCCAATGTTGTGTGTCTGTTCATTGGTACCGTTTTTTTCTTCTTTCTTTCTTTTTCTTCTCTTTCTCCTGCAGCATTTCATTATCATGCAGGTTAATCAGAAAACAAAGTTCACAATGATCATGATACGGCCGATTGCCGGCTTCATTTCTTTTTTTTTCTCTCTGTCTCTGTGTAACCTAATGCAATGCATACAGAAGCGTTCTTTTTTGCTTCTTTTTTTTTTGTTTTTTTTGGACTTTAAATCTTTTCATTTCGACTACTTGCTGGTAAGGTTGTTGTTATTTTCAATGTTGTTCTGTTTGAACACTTGAAAATTGTGCACGACCATGTCGATGCATTGTTGATTTAATTGTGACACAATAAGTAGACATAAGTAGCCGAATCACTCATTGATTGCTTTGTGTTAGTGTTTTAATCACACTCTTACTGGTTGTTACCGTTTTGTTATTTTCATTTGTTGGTTTTCTTCTTCTTCTTCTTCTTCTTCTTCTTCTTCTTCTTCTTCTTCTTCTTCTTAGTTGCTTCTGGACGGATTCATTTTAGTTGTTGTTTATATTCTTATTTGTATATATATTGTGTGAAGCCTGACTGCCTGTCTGCCTGACTGCCTGGCTGCTACATATATCATCTATGGAGATATTCTCTATACACGGACCCGAAACAAATGTGCAAACGGCATATTAATTTATCCAAAGATTTATTTAATATCCCAATATTCCACAATGATTCCACGATGATTTAACCGTTCTTTAATTTCAATCTTCAAATCGATCGATCGATCGATCGAAATGTGTTGTGTTTGGTGTGCGCTCCATTTTATGCATAGACACAAATGCATTCGTTCGTATGCTCATTTCTCTTTGCAGTGATTTGCCGGTATCTGATTAAGGACCGAAAGAACCAAGATTGAGAATACAATTTTCCTATACATATAATTTTCGATTGGTAAGCCTGCCAACTGGCAGTCTAATGGTAACACTATATACAATGTATATATTTGATTTCAATGTACGGTTTATTTGTAGTCAATGCAGATTGATTTATTCGTGAAAGATTTATGGATTGTAGCACAATATTGATGGCACAGAAAGTGAAGTAAGGTGAGAGCCTATATTGAATTAAAATATGGTGACTGAGAACTCCGAAAAAAAAAAAAATCAATCGTAAGCCGTGTTTTTTTTTTCAAACGTATAAGATTTAAGTGATATTGTTGACTATCAACACTTTAAACATCGATTTGTGTTCTTTTTGTGCAATTTTGTTTTTGGCATTTGATTTTTTTTATTTTCTTTTTCATCGTCGTCGTCGTCGTCGTCGTCGTCATTCCAGATTGGCTGAGAAGAATGTTTTGTTATGTTTATGTGTAATTAGAGTTAAAGTGGGCAACCATGAGAGCATGTTTGAATGCAATAGGCAATAGGCAATGTGTCTGCAATGTGGCTTCAAGCAAATAAACGAATCATTCCAAGATAAAACTAAACATTGAACATTGAACACAACGACAAATAAATTATATGTTTTCATTTCAGCATTTTCCCAAAGTTTGTGAATTGTGAGCTGTGTGAGACGGTACATTATGTTACCGGTATTCATCAAATCAGGCTTAACATTTTCAAATTGCGACGTATGGGAGTTTTCTCTATCTTTGGTTTTGCGCATTTTGTTTCGCATTTTTAATTTTCATAGACACTTTTATAGCAATTTAATGTGTAATATGTTCCGAAGGAATTGTTGTTCAATTGTTGAAAATTAAGAGATTTAAAAATTCCGAAAGAATCATTTTAATCGAGTTCAGTCGAGTGAATTTTGTTTTGATTTGTCAACAATATTAATGATAAAGTTCAATTTCTATTCGTGAATAGATTCAATGAATTTATAACCAGTTTCGGTGTATTCCTTCATGATATGGATGAAAAAATGGTTGTGGTGATGGTGGTGGTGATGGGCTCAATAATAATTCATTTTCATGATTTGATTTAGTTTTCATGTGCTTCCCATTTGGTATACATTTTTTTTCTTTTTTGCGATGCATATTCATTTCATGTGTGTCTTATTGGATCTGGCTATGATACCGAAGAAGAAGAAGAAAAAGACAGACACACACACACACACACAAACAAAATAAATAAGTGAATAAACAACGATGAAAAAGAAAAAACTGTAAAAATCGTTAGTCGATGAGATCTTTGCGTTTGTGTATAATCGAAATCAAAATGCAGCAATTTCCTGCCATATAGCACACATGAAACACTTATTGCTTATTATTGCATGAGGTAATGAATACATTTTTCGTTTTTCTATTTTTTTCTTCATCGTCTTCATCTCGGTGATCAATTTTTTCTCTTTTTTCCAATTTTTTTTGTTTTTTTTTCATTTTTGCTTTGCTATCGAGCCCTGTTGGCTTAAAGCGAACAAAAATTAATTTAAGTAATCTAGTGAACGCTGAACAGGGAATGAGTGAGCGAGCCTGTAATACAATTGATTTTAATTCGAAAAAATACATTATTGTTTATTATTCTCTCTGCAAACGCTTTAATACGTTCACATATGAGTAGTGCACTGCATTCACCATTCGCTCTCTCTATCTCTCTCTCTCTTGCTTGCTCGCTTTCGATCGATGTGTGCTTTCTTTTTCAGTTCATCATCCACAGTTTGTGAGCGTGCTTTTTTTCGGGTCGTTTTTTTTTCTTCTCATTTCTGACTTTGCTTCTTTTCAATTCCAATGGTTTTATCCGTTGGAAACAATATTTTTATTATCGCTTATTGCACACAAGAATTGTGCTGTTGTGTGCACTTTATAACGTGATCGAAATGATCGCGCGGATGATCGGCCAACATTACAGAATTTGATAAAATAAAAAATTATTTTAAACAACAACAACAACAACAACAACCGAATAAAGAACTTAACGAACGAGAGAAACACGAAAGTTAGCAAAAAAGCGAAGGCGTTAAATAAGTTCTATTCCCACGGCTCGATCTGTATTGTTGGTTGTTTTTTTTTTCTTCTCTCTTCCTGTTGCCAGTTGCCAGTGCTATGTGCCTTTTAGTCTCGTTCAAAGTACATGATTTTTACAATATTTTATTGGCATTTTTTTTTTCTTCCTCTTTTGTCTTCGTCTCTTTAATTTCGTAATTATATTGAAAGGAGAGCAATTTTTTTTTTTGATTATTTATTATTGGATTCATAGTAATAATGCTCGAATTTGTTGGATTTGAATTGCATATAATGTGTGCACTTAATGTGCCTTTTCACTTCATTTTTGTTTTTCATTTCAATTTGAGGGTATGAATTTAAAGCTGTCATCGAAGATATTTTAATGATTGACTTATTGGAATTGTTGGCAAACGGTTTGTGATTAGTTTGCAATTACAATTGCGCCATTCTCATGTCATTGCATGTATATTTCAAAGTGCGCCCGTGTCGAAAGGTAGCAATTGAAACCTAACCAGTTGATTCATTGGCATATCGATCGATTTTTTTTTCCTTTCTTTCTCTCTCTTTTCCGTTTTTTTTTCATTTGGAGACATTTAACAAACGAAAGTTCCCGATCGAAATTAAATGTCACTGCATTGCAACATTTCCACGCCAAATCAGCACATACAAGAAAGCAAAAAAACAAAATCAAAATGGGAAAGCGTTCGAATAATGATGACGACGACAACGACGATATTGATGATGATGATGATGATGGATGCGATTGCAATCGAATGAAATGCGGCAATTATTCGGCTTTTAATTTGAATAGACAGCCATGGAAATGTGACGAATGAAAAATTTAAATGTGAATTATTAGGTGTTGATGTGAACTATTAATTATTATCTCGTATACACAACAAACACACATCATATATATATATATTGCTTTTCATTTGTCGATTCGATGAGGGGCCTGTATGGGCCCATCAATTTTAATTCAAAAGCGGCAATAAAAGCGCTCCAACCGGGACAAGAGAAATGTAGAGAGAGAAAGAAAAAAAAAACCTGGCCCGTTAAATTACACAAATTTTAAACAAAAGAAAAACTAACGCTGAACACTTCATTTCAATCAATGGCATCTAATCTCACATTTTGACTCAATATTTATGAACTGATTTGATTGTGTGTTTGGATTTGTGCGTCCAAACCCATCCATTCATTTCATCTGCCCATCCATCCGTCGAATAAACAATATTTTAGCGACGAATCAGATTGAGTTTAGTTGTTGATTTGTTTATTTATTATTATCGATGGATGTTCAATTTCAAATTGATTGATACGATTTAATTGAACATTGAACAGTGCCACAGAGAAAGAGAAAGAAAGAGGAGGCATCGATGCCAAAAGGTAAACGTTTTACTTTTCTTCGTTGTTGTTATTGTTATTGTTGTAACTCACTTCTTTCATCCTATTCGTTATATATCATTTGTGAGAAAGGAAAATGAAAGAAAATCATATTTTGACAGCTTAAACAACAAATACCGATTTCCAACAAATGTACGTTTAATTTGAACTTCGATTGAATACTCAAAGAGAAAAAAAAAAGCAAAAAAAAACAAAAAAAAATAAGAAGAAAAAATGAATATAATGTGTCGGCATATATTTTCTTCAAAAATCTTCAGCCCAACCACATTCATCATTCATACAATAAATAATTCATATAATTCATATCGTAATATTGATCATAGCCTTGTTCAAATGTCTAACATATTTCCAATATCCCAACAAGTCCAAAATAACAAGAAGAAAATGATGAAGAAAAAGATCTTTATGAACAACTGAAATCCATTTGCATTGTTTGCTGAAGCGCTTCAATGAACGCAATCGAAATTGAGAGAAAAAAAAAGAGAAGAGAAGAAAAAAAAAGTACGTATTTTTCTTGGATTTGTTTGTTTATCATCGTTTCGTTCTCGATGAGGCGGCTTCGGTGTGCTTTCGTTTACCGAAAATCACAAAATCCATTTGCATTCGACGGTCAAATTAACGTTTTACAATTTTACTCATACAGTATACCGTATGCTGGAGATGAATGGGTCGATGGTCGGATGTATCTTCGGGCTTATGGGCTAAATTGTCGAGTATCAATGAAATAACCAAATCTATCCGATGAAAGATTTATGGTCCAGACACTTGAAGGAAATTGTGGAGAAACAAAAACAAAAAATTAATGACAGATGAGAATGATTCATTTTCTTTTATTTCATTTCAGTTGTTGTTGTTGGGTTCGATTTTGGGCTCAAAATTGACTTCTGTTTCGCTTTGAATATTTGTTTTATAATAAAATTAACGCACTTGACCATTTAAAACAGAGGATATTTGCATCCGTTGTTCCATATCCACACCCATTACCAATTTAAATTGAATAAACGCAATAATAACAATAATAATAATAATAATGTTTGGTGATGCAACGAGAGTGCTTTGGCTTTGGCTTTGGCTGATGAATCGTTTAAGGACCGATCCCGTGCACTGATTCAACTTGCTTTGCTCAGCTATTTACTTTTAAAAGCCTCGCATTTCTGGACATCGTCCAACCGAATGTATCGCGTTAATCGTACACACACACACACACTCACACACACCGCATCAAAACATATAAAAATACTTGACTAATGTAAGACAAAAAGCAAACAAATGTTTGACAATAAATGGTATAAAAATGGGACCAATAGATATAAAACGACAGTAAACGTAACTTTTGAAATTTTACAGTTTAAAATAAACGTCTCATTGGATTGTCAAGTAGACATCGATTATGTATATGTGTAATGTGTATGTACAATGTACAAAGTGCTTGTGTGATTCGATAAATGCGGGAAAATAAACACAAATGATGGGAATGAATAGAGGCGCACAAACTGTGCACAAAATCACTACATTTTTGTTCTCATCTCTTCTTGTTCCACATTCATTCGATACCGATTTCACTAGAAGGGTTCTTCGGTCGTTTTGGAAATTGGATGAAGAGAGAAAAAGAGAGAGAGAGAGAGAGAGCTTTAAATGAACGATGAAGTGGAGTTAGTGAGCCGCCGTTTCGGGTGGTCAATAGCATAAGTAAATATGAAATAAATGGAAAATTGAAATGAACGAAATGAAAATAATGCCAAAGACAACCGAAACGATTAGTTTTATTATGTAAATATCAATATTTCTGACACGCATTATCCATCCACTTCATATATCCACTTATACTTTAGAATATTATTATCGATCGTCGATATGAAGTATGCACACTGCACACACATAAACTTTATTGGTTTGCATTGTCCGATATATTATGTGCATATTCATATGCATAAGGGCGTGTATTTTTTTCTTTTTCCTTCCTTCATCATTTGCGTTTCGAGTTAAACAGAAAGAAAGAAAAAACAAAAACAAAAAAACGGACGGGATAAAAGGAAGCAAAAAAACCAAAAAGAGCTAAACTGAAGTTAAACAGTAAAAAATACAATGAAGAGAACAGTTGAAATATAAATGACGAAAAGCAGCAAAAGAGGGAGACAAAAAAAGAAAGAAAGAAAGAAAGAAAGAAAGAAGAAACAAATCGAAAGCATCGCGCAACTGAAAAGACCACCGCATCACAAATATAAACAAACAATTGACAAAATGAAAATAAACGTTTGTTATCGATTAGTGTGCCGCTTTTGATTGCAGCCGCTTCGCAAAAATCAACAACAATAACCAGCCCAAATGACAACGGTAACAACAG
>GL502395.1:1223748-1234326 GCA_000149185.1 Mayetiola destructor
CTCTCTCTCTCTCTCTCTCTCTCTCTCTCTCTCTCTCTCTCTCTCTCTCTCTCTCTCTCTCTCTCTCTCTCTCTCTCTCTCTCTCTCTCTCTCTCTCTCTCTTTCTCTCTCTCGCTCCCGCTCTCCAACGAAAAACAAAAACATTTTCCATCAAATATAAAACACGTTATTGCATATTGCGAACACATATTGGATGCAGTACAATATGCGGCGGCAGTCTTTTATTCATTCAAAAATAAGGAGAAAATGGTACGGAGTTGAAACGAGCGAAAAAGCTTTTGAAAAACAAAACAAAAAAACAAAAAAAATGGAAAAATATCCATAAGACAAGTGCTTGAATATTGAATGTGAATGGGGAATGGGAATGGAAACCAAATAATAAAAGGAAAAATGACATAACTTACAATTATTCATCGTTGCAAAATGTTAATTTTATGGTTGGACCTTCGAACCCAAATGGATTGATCTATTCGTTTTTCTATTGAAAATTATGATTTCGATATAAATACATATCGCGAATATATCAAATCAATTCAAATGTCCAATGAATTCATGAGCAAAATCACCAGGACTTTATCTGTGACTTCAGCATATTAGCAAATACATTGCCAAAAATGACAGGAAACCAAAATAAAATCTAAATAATTATAAACCACAAGCGAATGATGAAAAAAGTGGAAAGAAAATAGAACAAAGACAAAAGCCAACACCAAAACACCAATCGTCCTCGATCACTAAATTTAGAAACGTAAAATACTGGTAGCTGTGAACATCAAATATTACAAAACACAACTTAACACAATCGAAAATTTGAAAGAATCAAGAATCAAATGAACGGAAAAGAAAGAAAAAAATAAATAAATAAAATCAAATGATTCAATGAACAAACTAATAATAATAATAATAATAATAATAATCGAATGAATCAAATAAAAGTGCCGCGCTCGATTCTCGTGAGAGAGTAACAGCAGGAGCGATAAAATATTAAGAAAATAGAACACAAAGAAATTGATTGTTTTTCACCAAAAATGGACACAACGTGTTAATATTCAAATGAATTGAAACAATTTTGTGTGCTTTTTTTTTTTTTTTGGTTCGTCTCATGTCTCTTTCGTCCGTCATTCACAGTTCCCTCCATTTTTCACATCTTCTTTATTCATTTCACAGTGCCCGGTCTCGGGCTGTGTAATTTTTCGAAAATGTATTTATTCATATGACCAAGAAGATGTATAGATGTTTTTCTCACAGGCTTCAGTGTCTCTTCGTGCTATTTGTGATTAACGAACGAAGAGAAGATAGAAAAAAAATCGAATTGATGAAAAAAAAAAACAGAAAAATTAAATGGAATGAAATGAAATGAAACAAAAACTGTTTCATGAATGTTTAATATGCGATATGCGATGAGAGGGGAGAAAAAAATATCAAAATTTAAATGGTAAAATGTCGATAAACCAAAATTAGAGTCCCACAAACTACCGATTTCAGCACTTAAGCTATAATAAATTGAAATGAAATGTTGAAACAAAAACACACGAATAGAATTAAGCTAAGAGCCCAAAAAACAGATCAGAGCAGAGCCAAGAGAAGAAAGAAAACTAACACACACACATACACAAACAAGAAGGAAAAAAACTTGTGAATAATATTAATAAAATCCATATATTCAAATGAACGAAATATGGTTGTTAATGATACCCAACAACCGATCTGATATGAGACCATCATTTTCCCTTCTGTGTATGTGACGGTGGACGATGGTATGGACGATATGTGGATCGGCCAAACATTGAAGGATGAGCAATAGAGAGATCAAAGAGAAGCCAAAGAAGAAGAAGAAGAAGAAGAAGAAAAATAATAATCGGAGGAAAAACTCTCTTAACAATTTAGATAAAATTAAAGATCAACTAACGAAATGAAAAAGAATGGAATCGATTGAATGTGAAAATCGTTGTGGTGCTCAATGCAACATATTTAAAGAAAAAAAAAAATTTATATTATTTTCTGGGAAGAGAGTAAAGACACACCATTAGAGATGGCTCCAAATTGGTTTTGACAATCATTTGATTGACTTTAATTTTGTTTTGGCAGAGATGATAATTGATTGCATACGAACGTATACGAACAAACGAACAAACGAACGAACGAACGAATAAAGGAAAATGAGAATAGAAAAAAAAAACACCAAAAACATATCAAGTTCAATCAATTTACATGGAAATGAAATCAATGCCATCATTACCATTATCCAGTGTAGCTCAGTATTATTATTATTATTATTTTTCTTTGTTTTATTTTTTGTTTATTCTCACTCTGTGTCGCTCGCTAGTTTGAAATGTTGTGCAAGTGAATTTAATTGAATGAATTTATTAAAATAGCGGTGTAAATTGATTGAATGTTCACCGTTTTTGGGTGTTGTATGCCGATTGTATATGACCGAACAATTCATAATTCATAGAATCTCATCGAATCGAAATACATCAGACACACGAGGCAACAGCCAGCACCCAACTCACAATATCCAATAACAATGGATATGAGAGAGCGAGAGCGAGAGATAGATAGATAGAGAGAGAGAGAGCGAAGAAAAAAGAATGAACAAACGAATAAAAAATCTCATTTAAAGATAGCCTCGATACATCAAGCGATAATACTTTATTGTACTGATACACGCGACAATTATCATTTTAAGACGTCTCTAAACTGAAGGAAATTATTCACGGAATTGAAAAATTCGTAACTTTCCAAACGTTTTCATAGAGAGCCGTAGCAACAATTCAATCTGAATATGAGTGCCAATGCAAAGCAACGCGCGCATACGTCTATCTTTCTGTGGTGGGAAACAGATTTTAACGGATTCATTTTACAAGAACACAATAACATTTCTCTCAAATCAAAAATAATAATGATTTGAATTCATTACGTCAGATCGATCAACAAATAACAACGGAACAAATGAAAAAATAAAACGAACAAAAACAAAAATTTACAATAAATAAAATTGTGGGTACGTGTGCTTGATGCTTGATACTTTGGTGTGCCCTGGTTTTTCGACTTTTATGCTGAACTCACTCAAATTGTCCAAAAATGTTAATAATAATGAGATCTCAAGATTTCAGAGTAATTGATATGATTTCATTTTATTGATGCTATAAATATTCGTGTAATACGAAATTACGTTCATAACATTAATATCCGAACCAGAAATCATATTAAACGGAAGAGAATGTCAATTGTCAGTTTTTAGTGGGTATTAGTGTGTCTGTGTGTTGTGACGGAAAATTCATAATAATTTGAATTGAAAAATGTCAGTCGCGAATACGAAATCATTTGACAGCTTTTAAACATTCGACGATTCAGAAAACGCAAGTTTTGATATGCAAAAGGTTTTTAATTACTCTTACGTGTGAATCATGACATCGATGACATTTTCAAAAAACTATGACAGATGCGGACACACCAAGCAAAAAGAAAAAAAAAGCGAGAGACAATAATATCGTTTTTATTGGGAGAATGTGTGAGCGCGGCGCGTTTTCAGTTGTCCATTTCCTCTTCTGAGAAACCATCCAAATTGATACAATAAATAAAACGAATGGATGGATGGATGGATGGATGGATGGATGGATCGGTGCCAATATAAGATGCAGAATGATAATATATCCCAAAAACCGAGACACAAAATCGTGTCAAAAAAAAAAAAAACAAGAAAACCATTATTAATATGACAAATAAAATGGAATAGACATACACAATACCAATGAACACACCACACCGATTAAGATGAAATCGGCCACAAATAAATATAACAGAGAGTGCGGAAATCGATTGTAAATTATGACAGAATGCGAACAATAAAATGGTCATAAATAAACTCATTGCTCAGCAACCGAAAGATGAAAACAAATTAAAAAAAAAATCACATTCAAACCGCGACAACAACCAAAAAAAAAAATAAAAGCGATGAGCAGACAGAGAAAAAAAGTAATCAACTGAAACTGTCGTAAATGGGATCGGTCACCAAAGCTAACATTAGCACAATAATTTAGTTTAATTTCTTGGCGATTGTGTGAACGCCTTGCGTGTGTACCAATTTCATTTTTAAATTTCATTTTCAACCAATTTCAAATTTTGAATCATCTGAACAATTCGTCTGCACCTTTTTTTCTTTCATTTTTTGATTTTTTTTTTTTTGATTTTGATATCCCATTGTGGAACCAACGAAACATTTGAATTCATCATTTGTGGAATGATTTTCAGGTACTTTGACTACTTAAATTCAAATCGCTTTTTCCATCATCATTATCATCATCAATTGTCTCACTCTTTCTCTCTCTCTCTCTCAATTTCTGTCTGTGTTTTTTGTCTTTGGGTATATTTCAGTCAATACTCGATTCCACAAACACCGATGAAAACTCAATTCTCGAGAATGAAACGAGAAATAAATGACGGGTAAAAAAAAACACATAATAACATTAAATGCCACACACCGAAGAAGAAAATCAATAACAAATCAAAGCAAAAAGTAATTTTTCTGTGCATCGCATGAATTGAAACATTTCTTGAAAATATTTTAAATTGAAAATCAGTCGCATTATAGAAAGCATTTAATAGGAATTTAGATTCAGTGAAAAATTAACTACAAATGTGTAATGTGGGCTTTTGTTGAAATGACCAATTGATCAAATGAATTCAATGCGAATGCACACAATGGCAAATGGTAACCTCTTGACAAGAACAAGACACGAGTGAAGAGAAGAACAAGAACAAGAAGAAAAAGAAAAAAAGAATTGGATTTCCACAATTCATTATTAAATAATGTCACGTACACTAAACTCCTCTCATTCTGTCTCAATTTTGATATGTCGAAAACAAAGCGATTCAATCATTTCATATTTGTGTTCGAAGCGCATACCACCGCGCATTTCTGCGTGAGCCAACCAACGAGTTAAGAGGAAGAACAAAAAAAAAACAAAAGATGAAAAATTAATATACAGCAAATAAATAATAATAATAAATGGTATCCGTTTTTGGCAAATTTGAGTGAAATCCATTGAACGTCTCATCATCTCTCCATCAATTCGAGTTCCATAACAAAACAAAAGAAAAAAAAAAATTGTGTGCATTGTGCATATATGCGCATCGCATACATATATTGCAATAAAATAAAAGTGTTTGTGTTCTACTATTATTCGGCTGAGACTTTGTCCGTCATGAATTGATGGCATCTATTTTTAGCCATTGAATATTTTATTTTTATTTTTTTTTCGTTGAATATTAATATGATGAGTTTAATGATATTATTCCAAGTATGGTTAATCTTAATATCTTGGCGAAATCATACGATATATTCGCTTTTTTTTCCGCATTTCTTGGTTTTTAAAATCTTCGGTAGGATTAATGTGTGCGCTGTTGCTGCCATGTGTAATGTAAAATGCGATCATTTTTGATTGTGTCGAAAGAATGAAATCAAATACGAAACATTTGCCAATGTGACACATTTTGATTCCCCGGTTAAATTCCATTTGAATGATTCTGTGTTGATGAATCCTAATTTTTGTATCCTTTTCCAAACCACATGGAACCACATTATTTAGGTTCGGTCACCTTATATACATGAGTCATGCCTCCCCCCCCCCCCTCCCTTCCCCCATTTGCCCAAACAATACAAACAACGAGTTCATAAAATCTGGTTCTGCGGACGATTTAATAATATGTATTTCAGACTGATCCAAATTGATTAAGAGAAAACGATCAGCCGAAACAAAGTCCAACAACACACACCAAAAACACAGCATTCCAATTAAATTTCCAAGAAGAGCGTGGTGACGATTAATGACAAAATAAAAAATGAGGAAAAAACGACAAAAAAAAAAACAAAAAAAAAACAAAACTAAAATGTTTTTGCGCATTTATGGATATTTGGAACAAATCCGTTCCCAATCAAAATATCTCCACCAATTTAGTATATAAATGACTTTTGAACCGAATTTGTATATATTTAATTTATGTGATTCAATTCGCATTCTCACACGGGATTGATGGATTAAAAGATTTTGGAAATGATGGATTAAGAAGGCCATCATCGTTTTCTGTGATTTTAATATGGGCAATATGGGCAATATGGACAACAACAAAAACAACAAGAAAATTTATATTAAATTATGAATCGAATATTGTTTTTTTTCTTTATTTTAAATGATCACAAAGAAAAAAGTGAACTCATTTAATTTCGGCCCACATGAATTGATTTCTGGGCATTTAGTTGTCGTTACTCACCAGTTGTTGTCGTTATTGTTTTTCTTTGGTTTTTTTTTGTTTTATTTCCGCATATGGATGCTGACAGCTAATGGAAATAATATTCGGAACAAAAGAACAAAGCAACAATTTTAAAATTTTAAGAACCGAGCAATCAACTTTCCAAACACAAACACACACACACACACACCCAACAGTAGTGTATAGGAAATGAGAATCCACATGAATCAGTAATTTCATCATTGATTCAACGATTAACGCAAAAGGTTCTTATTATCATAAAAATATGGTTCAATTTGTTTCACTTCATTTTATTCAAGCATTTTAACATCGACATCGTTCGTCTTTAGGGCCACCATAACTATTTCCATGTCCAACACATCAACAACAGTATATATAATGCTACATATATTGTGAAACGTGCGCCCGCCAATCGTTTTAAATTTTTCTTTCGTATTTTTTTTAAAAAAAATTTTTTTTTTACTTTTGGATAGAGAGTGTGTCGCATTCAATATCCAGTTTGCAGTGCCAGTCTCTTCAAACGATGCGTTTCTGTTTCAATTTACATTTTATGTGTCGAAATTGTGTTACTTTTTTCTTGTTCTTCATTCGAAAAGTTTTGATTTTTTATTATTATTATTATTGGATGTTTCTTTGACATTTGCCGCTTGAACTCCAATAAATTTTCATCTTTCAACGGATATATTGTTATGGTGCTAAGCGCATGTTTTTCTTCTTCTTCTTCTTCTTCTTCTTCTTCTTCTTCTTCTTCTTCTTCTTCATTTCCATTTCCACTCTTTAGATTCGTTCTTGTTCATTTTCGAAATTTTCTACTGGATGGTCGAATGCCCACAAACCGTTCGATCTCTCACCTTCAATGTGATGATGTTCAGTCATCTCGATTTGTTTCGTTTTCAATTAATATAATTTCATGTTTTGTATTTTTTTATTTTTTTATTTTTTTATCATTTCCATTGATGCTCTTGTTGCGTATGAATATCATAAAATTAACCATCTAGCTTCCTGTTTCACCTTTTCTAGCCAACGCAACGAAACTAACAAATCAAATCAAAGCAAGAACAAGAAACAACAATATAGAAAATACATTTTGTTCCCATCGATTACTTTCTATCGAATCGATTCAACCGTCTTAAGATATGAGAAGTTTTGAATATCGGCCTAATGTATCTTATCGGGCACAAGAAATAAATTCAAAATGAAGAGGAAAAATATGAAAAAAAAAAAAACAGACACACACACACACAAAATAACATCAGCCTAACGCAACCAATCTAATGAACCAGTTAAACCATATTCAAATTATGCTTTTTGACTTTGTTTTCGTGCCGCTTTTGTTCTGTTTTTCTCTTTATTCTTTCATTTTTGTTTGCTCCATTCATTCCAATTGATCCCATTGAAACGCTGAACACAACTAACTGATCCGAACCAATCGATTGATATGAAAAGTGAGCCGATTTGGTTTCTTGTTGTTTTTTTTTGTTCTTTCTTTTGTCATTAATTTTCCAATAAATATCATAATCGATTCGTCGACTAGCTGAGGAATTTTACGGTATTGCTCTAAATGGTACGGTGTAGAATACGGCGGCGGCATCATCAAAAGGAACTTTTATTCGTTGCAAATATAATTAAATAATTTTTTTTTTTAAATTATTATTATTATTATTTCTCTTTAAATTCACCTGAACCCTGAACCTGTAAAAATTCGATGACACTTGTTCAAGCCAACATCTCGAAAAAACCAAAAGAAAAAAATAAAATAAACTTGATAACAAATCACATAAAAACGAGAACAACAACAACAACAAAATCAGATTGTGAAAATCATTCATCAAATCAGACATTCTGAAAATGTTGAAATACACATCGTAAATAATAATCAAAAATCAAACATTTCATTCGAAAATAATATGGCTTCGAAGCTCTAAATGTTAATTTTTTGTCTTTTTTCAAATTTTAATGATCATTTTATCTTGGAATTTTCAATTCTTTCCTTGATAACATTCCACCATTGATTAATATTGATTTTTTTTTTCGTGATCATCGAATTAATCGGAACACTGGTAAACGGTTCGTGGGCTATGTGTGAAGCATTTTTGATAAAAATTAATTCAATTTCATTCATTATTCAATTTAAAATCGATTAAAAATTATGCAGATTTCGAATCTTATCTGAAAATGTTTATAAAATTTGCTGGCATTCGGCATATGGCATACTAAATACTATATTCGAACAATGACAGCGGATGGAATGTATATCGGTAATCGGTGTGATCGGCAATTCGGCAATCGGTGATCAGCAATCGACAATCAACAAACGGCATAATCTCATGTTTTATATCTCCAGCCGAACAGTAATAAAACACTAAATCCATATATTCACGATTTAAATCGACATTTTTCCTCTTCATTAAATTATGACGAATGGAAAAAGAATGATTATTAAAATTTTTTTTTTTTTTTTTAAAAAAGAAAAAAAAGCCAAACCAAATCAAATCAGACACACAAAAAACGTTTTTTCTTTTTCTTTTTTCAACGAAATAGAATCAAAGTTTGTTAAAAGTAATACTGATTATATGGTCGGAGTGTTGATTGGAGGCAAACTAAAGTACTATATAGCGCGGACAGTCAGACAGTATGTGAATATTGAAGATGAAAATGAAGAGAAGAATCAAAAAAAAAAAAACAACAACAACACACAAACAACAATAAAATCAAATGAAAAATTTATGTAAAGCTTTTGGTGCGCTATTTATATAAAATGAGCTAAACTCTACATTGAATTCGGCTAAACATCAATCAGGCAAATCCATGGCAAACCGAATGAAATTTTTATTATATTCAGATTAATGTGTTTCGAACAGAGTGGAGAAAAAAAAATCAATACGAAAAAGAGGAGCAAAAAAACTAAAAATAAAATATCTATCCCAATCAAAATCATCAATGATAAGTTCAATAATAATATTTTTTCCCAATGTAACATAGATTTATGTGCGGCACTCATTCTGCAATTTCGATATATTTATTTTATCGCCATTTTTGCACAGTGTAAGAGAGCTGAGTCTTCATTGATTATTATTCAAACAGTTAGATAAAGTATCGTGCATATTGATCAATCAATCGATTTTACAATAATTTCGTGCATTCCGAATCAAAATATGGAAAAATTATCCAAAAAATCGCTCAAATACGATTAGGTTTTGTTGAGACTTATGCTTTTGGCTGTTTGGTCTGAATTTTTTTTTCTTTTCCTAATTTTTTTTTCATTTTGCCCGGACAAATACCGAAATTTGCTTTATTTATTTGTTTAACTGTGTAAGCCGTCCATCATTTGCTTTATCAGTTTTGGCTATCGAATAACATCTTTCTGAACTGAAATGTTCATGTTCGACCATTAATTTGGGCGAGGCTTGTTAGAAATGAAGAGCAAAAAAAAAACAACAACAACAACAACAACACCGACTAAGATATGCGAATTGGAGTCAATAACATCTTATTTGTTCATCTTGACCATTGTATCAGTCGATCCCGATGAACAAGCAATGGAAGACAGAGAAAACAAAAAGGTTTATTCTGATCGCAATCGAAATGTATACGAAAAACTTTAGTTGTTGGTTGTTCGGTTTTCTTTTTGGACGGGACATGATTGCAATCGGAGGTTCTCCGATTGCCATGATTGACAAATTGTCATGTCCGAAGGAACCATCGGGTTCGGAAGCTTCTTCTTCTTCTTCTTCTTTTATTGTATTTTATTCTTTTTTTTATTTTTATTTTTATAAATTTAAAAATTAAATTTTTTTTTCTTTCTTCAATTTTATGACACTCATTTCATTCAAAATGAACGGCTGCAGGCTAAGAAAGTTTGGTGAATGCAAGCGGTCAGATCTCAATTATGTCAATTTCCGTGAATAATAATTAAAACGGCTGATTCATGATATGAATCAACTTATTTCGGTTACTTTTTTCTCTATGTCTCTCAATCTTTCTCTCTCTCGGGCAGCTCTTGATTTTTGGCTCTCAATTCACTGATCCAAATTAACTAATGATGTCGATTCGATGCCTGACTGGGCATTGGGTATCTTCTCTCCAATCATAAATTATCATTGTCTGTTGTGCATCTTCTCCAAAAAAAAAAAAAAACCAAGAAAAAAAAGAAGAATAATCACATTAATTGGTTCATATCTTAAAATCATTCGATCCAAATATAGTTTATAGTCAAACCAAAAATTTGACGCGTTTATTTTCAGATTAACTCAGTGATTCACCTGATGAGAATGAATGAAAAAAAAAAATAAAATAAACAAGCAG
>GL502395.1:1234913-1248542 GCA_000149185.1 Mayetiola destructor
AAAGAAAAAGAAAAAGAAAAAAAGAAAAAAAGAAAAAAAGAAAAAAAGAAAAAAAAAAAAACACCAAATATAGTAATGCACCTGTGGTGCATAAAAATGAGTAAAAAGAATGAAGATGAGACGAATTACTATGTATCGCATCTCAAAATCTCATCATCGAAATGGCAACAGGATCGAACAGCAAAAAAAAATTTTTTTTTCTTCTCTCTTCTGTTTATGTATCCTCGTTCTGGGCCATTTGGCAGAATTTGATGGAATAACACGTTAAATATGCGCATCTCAATATGCAGTAGTCGCGCACATATCACATACATACCATGTACGAATGATCTGTCTGTTCCACATGAATGAAAAATGATTTTATTTCAATTAAGCCGAATTTCAACTCATCGTGAATTATCCAAATGTCGACTAATATTCAGGTTGTGACGATTTGGTGTTTTTTTCTCTCTCTCTCGAGTTGTTTCTTTCTCTTCGATTTCTTCACGTTGTTTTTTTTGTTGTTTTTCTTTAATTTTGTGTTTTTTTTTGTTTTAGTCTTTTTTTTTTCTACACTCATTAGGCCGATGGAAGATTTCCAATAAAGGCAACACAGCTAGTGACAACTAAATAGCTTTCTAAATCTAATATGGAATCATAAATTTTGTGTTTTACCTTCTTCTTCTTCTTCTTTTTCTTTTTCGCGTATACTGGCTTCAGAAAACAACGAAATCTTTTCATTTCAATGTGACAAACATTATGAGAGTCAAATTCGTTCAAAGTTCCAAATGGACAAAAAAAAACCAAAAAAATCAAAGAATTTTTACGGTGAGCCAATCCAATCGCATTATAACCAGAACGAATTCAATTCGAAATGAAAAACCACTTTGAATCAAAGATAATCAAACGTTTATCTGGAACAACGAAATATTCAATTATGCTAATGTGCATTTTGAAAACCGTGTAATATGATTATGTCAAAAACAGACAAAAATAATGAGAGAGAGAGAAAGAAAGAATGAAAGGAAAGAAGCAAAAAACAACAGAAACAACAACGACAAAAAAAGAGACCAACCAACCCATTGGATCCGAGCAAAAATAAAAAAAAAGCTCATCAATTCATTTCATCTGATTTCATCCGAAATGGCATCAATTTTTCATTTTGTTTGTTGGTTGATTGCATGTGGTGACAAATCAATTTCGATTCAAAATTCCTAGAAAATTGTCCAAATTTACACAATTAATCACTGATGCAAATGCGTAATACTTGGAACCGGCCACGACCATCAAACGTCATCGATCTATGATCGAGTTTGGATAATCCATGAGATTTTTTTCTTTCTTTTTTTTTTCTTTTTTTTTTTGAGTTAGTTCAGTGAAAATGGACTTTCGAATTTGAAAATTAAACCGAATTGCGTGTAAACCGAATATCGACTTTAAGCCCAAAAATAGTTAAACAGACACACAGAAATTTGCAAACCGCAGCCTATGAATGTCGAAAAGATTCCGTATTCTGTGTCACGAACAGTTCAATGGAATGTCCCATTAAATTTGCATTAAAACAATCTGAATTTGAAAAATGATAAATCGTTAATCAATTTAAATAAATGATGATAACAAGACAATATCCAGAGTTGTCAATAATAATGCGATGAGCACCGCTATTCCGAATGCGATCAACAATTCGAATATTATTTATTTTTTCATGAAAAAAAAAAGAAAAGAAAAGAAGAAAAAATCATATTGATTGACAATGGGAAATTGGAAATTATACATTTTATACCGTATACCGTTGACACTTAATGTGCATATTTGGATAATTTGTGGATGGATGCAACACCGAACGCAGAAAATGAAGAAGGAGAGAAAAAACATCACAAAATTTCATAATTTATCCATTGTGTTTGGAAAACATCACGTAGCTCTTGTTATTTATACTGTTTTGTTTTTGTTTTTTTTTTTTTGGATGTAAGACAAACAAAGTGCCAAAAAAAAATAAATATCATTTATATTGGTCGCAGTGTGTTCTTTTCTTTGCATCAACATTCCCAAAAACTGGTCAAAACAATATCAACACGTAAATGAATAACATTTTATTGAAGAATATTTTTGGTTTTTATTTGGTTCGTTCGAGGCTCGAATTCCGAATTCCGAATTCCGAATTGATTGGTATAATGGTTCACCATTTCAATATATATTTATATATATATGTATACTATATAATAAACGAGACCAAGTGAAAGAGAAAGAAGGGCAAAAAAGGAAGAACCAACGCACCATAAAAATGAACAAATAACGATTCTTACGTCAATTTAACATTGTTCAAATTTTTAACACTTATGTTTCGATTTTCGAGGTCTTAATGACAATATGAAATTTTTCGTCTTCGTTTTTTACTGTCCCGTATTCATACGAATGAATTTTTTGGTGTGTGTTTTTTGTTTTTTTTTTCTCATCTCTTTTCTTTTGTGAACGTGGTTTGAGTGTTCGTTATTCAGTGCAAGAGCTGAGTATTTGTTTTTAATCAATATGTTGATACCCCCAACTGATGATTTTTGACTTAACAAAAAAAAAAAAAAAAATAAGAAAAATAAAAAAATGATGTTCATCGCATCGTCCTTTTGGATTTCATTTGATTTATTCACCATCGAGGAGCGTGCCATTCATATCTGGATCTGACTTGCGCATAATTATCTCATGTCAAAAGTTCCAATCTCTTTTTTCCATCTTCTTTTCAAAGTAGATTCGTTTCGATTTCATCCACACAAAAAATTTGGATTAAAACAACAGACAGAAAAAAAGTAGAAAAAAAAGAAGAAGAAGAAGAAGAAAAAGACAAACTAATGAAAAATGCGCGTTGACTTTATTTTGTGAGTTGAAAGTCGAATAAAAAACATTGAACAGTGGGCTAATAATATCTATCTATCTATTGGATCCATTTGCTCATTTATTTCCAATGGAAATATACATGCATTAGTATATGGACTAATGTGATCTAAAAAGCATTCAAAAAATTGTTTTTGTGTATCATTCTTCTGAATTAGAACGATTAACAGTATCAAATTGATGGGATCGGTTGATTTTTTTTATTTTTTCTTCTTCTTTTTTTTTGCCATGGGAATGATGAAATTATTCGATGAATATTATAATAATTAACAATGTGTTAATTGAATGCGATTGATTGGAAAACCACAATTTACATGCAAAAGACTCGCTTCACACTTTTTTATGTTGAAATATTTCAATTGAAATGAAATTATGCCATTTCCAAATGAAAACGACGGTTGGGATTTCACTTTGTCGAACGAATGGCGGCATATTTTTAAGAATCTTTGTTGCTATTTATTTTTTTTTTGCGCCCTGGCACAAGTGTTGTGAGAGACAGACGAGAGAGAGAGACAGAGAGAGAGAACGATGAGTGGAAAATTATAATAATCATTTATTGCATGATTAGTTCTGTTATTGGTGTTTATATTGCGCTTCTTATGCAGCTAAAAGCTATGATGTGTGTCTATGCTTCCAGCAATATGAAGCACGCAAACAGCGGCTTTGGCCGATGTTTTTGAAAGACTCAAGAACCCTACAAACACAAATCGAAAACGAACAAAAATAAACGAACAACAAACAAAAAATGTAAACGCAACCATTGTATACATACACTGCACCATGAACATCAACTGATGGTATAAATTGTTTCGGTCTATGTTATCATTATTGAACATGTTAAACATTCTTTCCGGTACTTTTTTTTTCGGTTAATTTTTTATATAGAAGCAAAATATCGACATTGTTTAACATGTCAACAGGCATTTAATGTTTCTTTTTCATCTATGGAAATCGGAAAACATTTCACTTGTGTGCGATTGTAATTCGAAATTGAGTTGTTGTTTGTGAACATCCGAATGAAATATGATGATGAAATTTTCTTCATTTCGTCGAAAATGTGTAATGATTTCAATGAAAATGGAAAAGGAAAAAAATATGAAAGAAAACTGCACAAACGCACATAGCACACAACACACATGGGTAGCGATAGGCATTTTGGCATTACATTCACCGGATCACAGGAAAATAATCGACTATAGTCGCCTTTTGATGGGGCATTTTGCTTAGAAAACCTATACATATATTCATATTTATATTCAATTGATGATATGGCTGTCCGATGTCCGTGAATACCGGGAGGCCAAATGATAAAACACCAACAACAACAACAACAACTGGACAACAAAATTCCGCTCAGATAAAATAACAGCTCTGGCCAAACGATCGCCCAATCGTTCAACCGTCCAATATTGACATCATCTATTTTTGTTCAATGTTATTTTAAAGAGTTGTGAGTCTCTCTCTCTTGTTTGTGGACCGCCATAATTTTCCATTTATTATTTTCTGTTGATTTTATTTTTATTATTTCTATTTTTTCAAACTTCATCATTTCAGGTTGGCAATTCAATTTATTTGATCAGTTTTATGTGTGTATATTGCTCAATAATATGATGATTTATGATTGCAACTGTTAAATTGTTCGATACAAATATGGAAAATTAAGACAGACAGACACAGTGTGTGAGAGAGCGAGAAAGGAGGAAAATGGAAGAAAAATAATATTAACATTTTGAAGGAAAAAAAAAATAATACACATGTATGTGTGCGTGCATGTGTGTGTGTGTGTGTGTATGTGCTTAGAAGAAAATTGAATTATAAGGACCGAAACGGACAGGCACTCTTATATCAAATGTGGATGAATAGATGTTTAAATGAAATACGAGCCACAAAAATCCATAGTTGCCTCTAAAGTTGGTTGGCTGGTTGAGTTCTTTGGTCGGAATTATTCTAATAGCGAGGAATTTTTTTTTTTTTTTTCATATCCATGTTGTTTCGTCGATAAATTAACAAACCGAATAGAGCGAGAGAGAGATGGAAACATGGAGACAATATGCACCGAACCGAAACTCAAACTGAATCAAAACAAAAATGTAAACTCTTCTTAAGCTTTAAGATAGCGCTATCAGAATTTGCGGCGCGCTCACGTGATCTGAAACTTCTACAGTGATCAAAAATGCAGCGAAAAAAAAAATATAAAAAAAAATAAATTCTCTTTATTAAAACCGCAAAACTATCGTGATCTTGATCTCAATCTGTGAGCCATATAAACTTGATAGAAATGTGAGCGAAGGAGACACAACGATCAAAATATGCACAGAAACACATAATAAATCGTCGAAGCCATGCGAAACTTACAAAAAAAAAAAAACTCGAAAAAAAAATAACAAACACACACAAAACGCGCTGAACAAAAATAATGTATAAAGTCGAAAGCCAAAGTAGATGCGTTTTGCGCAAATAATTTATTAGCTTTAGTAAGGACTGCATTTTTCAGTGCATTTTTCATTTACTTGTTCATTTCTCAGACCGATAGAAAGTTGTCGGTATGTTTTTTTTCTCTCTCTTTCTTTCTCTTCGCGTCGTTCATCCGAAAAGCGGTTGCCTCTTGATTTGTTTCTTCTTTTTCTTTTTTTTTTTTCATCTTTTGTTGCTGTTATTGCTGATTGTTGTTCCCGTCGAAAAGAAAACTCTGTGCGTCGTCCATCGCGGTGCATTTCGAAAAAAAAAATTGACTATTTCACAAGATTTTCAATTTTTCTTTTGTTTTTTTTTTCACTTCTTTTTCTATTCATTCGAGAAATCGAACAGTCGAAGTCTCTCAATATTTCAATGGCTTTTTTTGCCCATTGCAATGTGCAATCGATGTAAGTTGAAAATTCAATTATTTAGATTTTTGCCATTCGCACAACCCGAAAGAACTCATCTACACTTGAGCGTTGAGCGCACACACTCATTTAATTGTTTGAATATTTGAAATTCTATGAGATCTTATTCTGTTTCTAAATTGTGCTTAAAGTGCTTATGCTTCGATCTTCGATGGCCAACGATTGGCCATGTATGTATTTAGTTGCCGCTGCCGTATTTTTTTTTTGTTTTCGTTTTTATTTTTTTTTTTTTAAATTTAATTTAATATTATATTACAATTTCTATAAAGTTCTCAGCATGTCGAGTTCGAATGTCCAAGCAAATTCATGTTGAAATTCTTCCTGATTTCATTTTGTTGGTTTTTCGGTTGGTAATTCATCCATTTTCAATTGGCAACTGGTGCATTTCGGTGGCACCGTTCAAGACAACAGGAAATATTATCATAAACGATTCTCACAGCATCTTTTAGCACTTCGGTAACACTCACTCAATGGATATTTTTAATACTCTTTTTCGCTTCTTCTTTCTCTCAATGTGCCGGCACTCGTTTATACAACGAGAGTATTTATTTTATTTTATTTTATTTTGTTTTTTTTTTCTTCATTTTTATTGTTCCGTGTGTATTGGCCACTGATAATTATCGAGTCGCGAACGAAAATAAAATGTTAATTTTTAGTTAATTAATTGAAAATGAGAAAGAAAGAGAGAGAGAATGTTTGTAATATCGAGCATCATCGGGCCTTTGGACATTGAACATTGAACATTGTGCATCGAACAAATCATTCCATTACGAATGAAATTGAAAAAGTGAGAAGACAAGAAAAAAAAAATTGAAGAAAAATGAAATTGTTTGGAAATGTGAAACTTACTCACAAAGTCAATAAATCCTTTCACATCATTATCAGTTCGAGTAATGCGAATCATTTCGAATCTGCTTCTCTTTTTTTTACTTCTTCTTCTTCTTCTTCATTTCGGTCTTCAATTTAATGAAATATAATGTAATGTAATGTAATGGAATATCATGTGTGTGTGTCTGTAACAAGAAGCAAACAGCTTGCAGCGTTTTAATTTCGATTGCTCTATAGTGATATTGTCATCCAATTGGTCAAGGCATTCATTCTCATTTATTTCCAATGCGTTTGCAAGACGCTAAATTTGTGATTATCGAAAAATTAAGCGAAAAAAGGGAAATGTTTCTTGCATGTAAAACAATCAAAAATATAAAATAAAATAAAAATAAAAATAAAAATAAAATAAACCGAAAAAAAAACAACAACAGATGAACACAATCGAAAGCTTCGTGTTTCGTGCTTCGAACATCGCATATTTTGTTGACACTATTCACACTGATCACACCGGTCACAACAAGCAATCCAAAACATTCAAAATGATGGGAATCTTGTATCAACCGAAAATCCACTTAATTGAATCGAATCAATCCGAATGTGCGTGCGTGTGTGTGCGTGGAGAAAAATTATGTGTGACATAAATAAATGCATTTTGCATTTAATCATCCGACAAACACACACACACACACACACAAACGGCAAAAAAAGAACGAAAAAAGAAAAAACTTTACCCAAAAAATTGTCGCTTGTGATAAAGGTTGGCGCAATCGGTTTATAAAACGCATTATGCGATTACATATTAAACACACAGTTGTTTAGCATCTTTTTTTTATCACCTCGTTCGAATGTAATAACACAACAATTTTTGGGGGATATCCGAAAAATTAGCGACAAACGCATGAACATCTTATTAAATGCACATTCACGACATTTTGGCTATTAATTTTCTCATTTCAATCATTGCACATTTCGAAATTATTGCTTTGGCCACCGTTCACAAACGAAATATTTTAATACCCAGTCGAATTATATTTTATTAATATGTTGAATGAACAAGCGGGCTCATTTGACCTTTTCTCATCGTTTTTGTTTATCGGATTGAAATCGACGAATATTCCTTAATTTGGCCCTCACACATTTGTCAATTAAAACAACGTTGCATTTAAAATGGTTAAACTTCTTTAATTTGTCATTTGGACAATTGTTTTTTTTTTTGTTTTCTGGCCAATCCCAATTAAAGACATCTTCGTTGATTTTGGATCATAAATTCATCATTCTCTTTCGATTTCGCATTGAATTTTGAAAATGATTATAATGAAAATGAGTTAAAGATGAGCCGAAGATGATTGAACATAAAACATGAAACATGCGTCGTCACATCATTTTATTCAATCAACGAATCGGCACATTCATTAAATTGGCAATGCTGTGCCACATCAACCATCAACAACAATTGATTTTGATGAGACTTTCCGATTGTTCAGTGAATGACGTCTATAGGTCAAGCACTTGTCACTATGAGTTTTGTATTGAACGGTGAATTGATTGAAATTGTAAATTAAAAGAGGAAGAAGAAGAAAAATTACAAAAAAAAAAGTAAAGAAAAGAAAAGAGAATTATATTATCATTAAAGCAATCGCGTCGCTCTCTGTCTAATTGCGTTCACTTCAATTATAATCATTTAATTACTCGGCAATGAAATTGTCATTATTATACGAATTTTTGTGTTCTCTTTCTCTCTGGATTTCATTTTCATCTCAATTTTGCTGCATTTTATTCATCAAGGATCAATGTGTACCGACAATGTGCACTAAAGATATGAAAAGTGATGATCGTGAGTTGGATCATAATCGATGCCATCATTCGCATTCAGCACACATGCACACTGGCACAAGAGCGAAAGAGAGAAGGAAGAGGGGGAGAGAGAGAGAGCAGACGATCAAAGCAAAGCCAAAATAAAAATAATAATAATAATTTATTAAATTGCATATCACTCTCGATAACAATGACCATGACAGTTACGATTCGAGAATGTTCGCACATATAATAATCGTAATACAGACCGATCAACCAACCGATCAACACCGTAAAAATGCAAATATTATTTTAAAAAAACATTTGTCAATGCTTGTGCTTCCCCCATTCACTTTTAATCAAATTAAAAATTTTTGCATACTGAATGCCAAATGGCCGATATTATTCTTGATAACAATGATGACCCCAAACAAAATGGTTCAACTTGTGTGGTCGATCTTTTTAAAACGATCATCTTTCGATATCAATCGAAAATATTCAATAATCAACATCTTCTTATTCTTTGTTTCTCTCGCATTCTCTCTTTCTCTATCTCTGTGAAAATTGAAAATTTATTAATAATTTTAAAAAAAGAAATGCCTAAAATAGAGATGCACATGATCAATTGAATTGATTCCAAGATCTTGTGAATTGATATGAATTTGGAAATGATGACTATGCGCATTTTTGCCTTTTTCTCTTTCATAAATAATACACATCTCTTAAATGGACTATTGACATGTGACACCTGAATTTCAAATGATCAAGAAGAGAAAGAATGGAGAAAAAAAGTAATACAGCACGCGTACAGCCGTATACAGCCACAACAATTCACAATTCACTTGCTATTTGGTGCTTGATGTTTGGTGATGGCTTTCTGCATTAGTCAGCGCCAATGGAAAACATCAACAACAACAACAACAGCAACAATTATAATGAAAAACCACAAATGAAACGAGAAAAATCATATATCTATATATAAAATAAAACTCGATCAATAAATAATAATAATTTCGAAACTCTTTGTCATTTCAATTCGTTTGAATGTGTGTGCGACTTTCGCTTAACTTTCAATCACCTCTAATCAAATACACACATCGTCAATTCATACAGTAATAATAATAATATTCCTTTTTTTTTCTTCCCATTCACATTTTTGTTCCACTCTTTCACGCTGCTGAATCATTATAATATTTGAAGGCTTGTGAAGTGAATTCGTTCTTCAGAAAATTACATTGCATCTTTAGCATCACATTTAATAGTAATAAATGCTACTCGACAATTTGTATTTGTGGCCATCGGCCGGTATTTTGTATTATATTTGGAATTGAGCCTCAACTGATTCAATTTATAATATAATGAGTTCCCACGGCTTAGTTTTTTCAGTTCTCTTTTCTTTTTCCATTTTCATAAACGGCCCTCACTATATCAATTCATTCGGTGGCGGTTATTTTTTGTTCTTCTTCTTCTTCTTCTTCTTCTTCTCGCATGCGTTCACTGTTTTGTGTATCGAATAGCCACACATTGATTAATACTAATGTAAATGTAATGTGTATGCTTCAACTACTATTTGTGTCGGCTCTCCTTCACAAACTAACCAATTCAAAACATTCACCACACATCAGCGATGCGAACTGCATTCGGGTTTCTTGGGTATTTTAAAATAAAACAGGCCAAATCAGGTCTGATATGATATCTATTCGGATATACTATGTAACATTCAAATAAATAATAATTCGAATTACAATTTTGTTCTTTTTCCCCCTTTTTTTTTGTTTTCTTTCGTTTGGTTTTCATTTTCATTCTTGTTTATCATGATTTTGTTGAACCTCTTCATTAAGTGCTTCTGTCAGCATATTTAACATGTTTTGTTTCTGTTTCAAAATTGACGCATTCTTAGCTGCTCCTCACTGTCCTAATCCATTCGTTTTCATTGAATCCTTTTGGAATTCGGCCGTGGACTGTATGCATCCGTAGTGCTAATGATTTGACTTAACTTCAACAAACAACGAACCATTTTAATTTGTCTTCATTCTCACACATTATGGAATATGGAGCCTTGTTCGGTATGTGTGCGATACGTAGTAATGATAATAATTATTTTTTTTCTTTCAATTTTCCAATATACTTCGGATAATGTGGTTAAAATGTTTCACACCCAACGATTGAAACCGCATTTGAATTCAGAGCAAAGCTAAATATTTGAAGAAATTCAACCGGAACCACAGCATACAACGACAATATATGGTGTGTGTGTGTGTGTGCGCGCGTCTTCTTCCAATGAATAAACGTTTCAACAACAATCGCACACATTCATTATTATTCATTATTATTCATTATTCATCACAATAAACATAAAAATGTTAAATGATTTTCAAATAGTCATCACAAATGTTGAATGTTCTAATTTGTTGATAAAACATGTCATTAAAACGGTTCGATTATATGTTTTTTTTGAATAAAAGTGTTTGCTGATTGAATTACCAACAATTCCGAGAGAGAGAGAGAGAGAAGAAAAAAAAACGTTTTCGTTTTGAAAAAGTGCAAAAATTGTATTTTGCTTTGCAAATCGATGGAATATTCAGTGATTAATATGATGGATTCATGTCATTTTCATCATTGGCTATCATGATTACTATGCGACTATGCGATTCAAAGTCAATTGTTCCAAAATATTACATAAAATATTGAAATATTTGTTCGGTATTCGGTCCCAGGCAATGCGGTGGACAACACGGGCAAAGCGGTCAACAAGCTACGGGATCAAGAATCCGTTTGGATATGGTTTCATTGAAAATAAATTTATTATTTCAAACTGAAACGAATCGTATCATGACAGCCAATCAAATGTTTAGACCCTCTTGATAGTGCAATAATCATTGAAACCAAAAAAAAACAATATATTATTATGGACAACGAAATAAGTCGACCTGAACCAACCGAACAAACAGAAACACACACAAACACACACACAGAGAACATTTATATATATTGTTTGATGAGCAATGAGCAATGAATACGATGCACTGTGCACAGTGCACAGTGTACAGCATACAAATGGAAACAAAAATATTAACCGTCAACAATGGTGGCTTAATTTGAATATTTTACCATAAAATCACAACGAAAAATATATAACAAATCGAATATGGTAAATTGAATACGGTGAGTGTGTGTCTTGTGTGTTTGCGCTTATGCTCATAACAGCAGTAGACCAACCAAAGTGGCAGACAAAGAATGGCAAAGGCAAAAACAAAAACAAAAAAAGAATCGAAACGAGAAAAGATTGAAACAACAGAAGACCGAATGAAGAAAACAATTCCATGATTGTACTTGTTTCAATATGATGATGCATGAATTCAGCGTAAATATATCAAATATGGATCTCTTTACTCTTCACCAATCGAATTATAATAGCCGATATTACGTGTGTGTATTTTTGGAATTAGAAGGCGCTGTTGTTAAATGCTGTAAACTGTAAACGGCATTGAAATCCATAACATAATTCTCAACATTCGAATTGCAATTGCAAATAGAAGATACTTAAGAAGAAGAAAAACACAATAATAATAATAATAATAATAATAATTTCCAATTGAATTTTTCAATTACAATTCGATTTTACCAGATGTCAGGTCGCTGGCGAACACCAAATGCCAAATTGTATCAAACATTCAATGATGAAAACATTGTTTGGTATTCGGTTTTGAGCCCGAATGAATTGTTGGCCGATTCCCTGACGCACGCGATATATTGTCTATGCCTGCAAAATCGGGCATAGCATTGTACTTGTGCTTGACCAAACCACAAAACACCAAAGACCAAAAAAGAAAAACCAAACGAACGGCACGAATCCAATCTCGTTACGTTGTGTGGTACTGTGTTTGCTGGCTGTGTACTGTTTGCACGAATGATTTAGCTTAAATCAAAAAGTCTTGCAGAATAAGCTGGACTGTCTTGCAAAACCATCACATCATCAACCATCAATGTAGACGCGCACATTTCATTGAAGTGACAGATGATTTAATGCGTTTCAAATAGCAATAAGCAATGCTTCTGTTTAACCAAAAACGAACGGCATTGGAAATTGAGAGAGAGAGAGAGAGAGAACGAAAGAGAAATAGAGTGGAAAAAAGACACTGAATGAAAAGGTAACGTTTTCGTGGTCTTTTCAAACGTAGTACGGCAACAGGCGACCTGCTTTAACAATAGGCGAACACACAAAACAGGAACAGAAAATTCGCAAACGAGAATGAAAAAAAAAACAAAACAAATCGTGGAATGTAATCGACTACGCGGTGCGCGTACATATTTAATTCTGATATGTCATCGCAGAAAAGTCCGTTCTTCTGTGCATTCGGTACTCAGCACTCGTGCTAAGGTACGATTCAATATTTGCCAACAAATTGTCTCTCTCTTTTTTTTCTTTTTCTTTTTTTTTTTTAATTCAAGTCTTTCAGACATCATCCAGTTGGCCACAACATTACATTTATTCCCAGCAATTTCTATTTTTCGTTATTTTTATACTTTTTTTTTTCTGAGTAGTTTTTGTGTCAAATATTGCCGCGCACTCATGTGCACACAGAAATGTTGCCGCGCGATCGCGCATTTTGCGAAAACTATATTGGCGAAACGAATGAAGACAACCGCAGGAACGATGACGAAGGCATAAATGCAACAACAAAAAAAAAAAGAAAGAAAAAGAAAAAGGAACAAAAAAAAGAAGAAGAAGAAAAAGAGAACAAAACCAACTCCTTGCACAAAGGTCATGACAAACCATCAATTCATAACAAAACTATTCAACTTGTTTCTATTCGAAAAACGAAAAAAGAAGAAGAACGGCCGAACCGAATGATTGTGTGTGTGTATCTGTTGCTATTACCTCACGAAATCGAAGAATCGGAAAATCACATAGCCAATGTGCGTGTGCTTTAAAATGCAAAAATCCATGTTGCAAGCACAAGAACAAAATGAAAAAGCAAGGCAAAAAAAACTCCGATCACATCGGTCGACGAATGAACGAATGATGAACAAATCAATAAAAATGCAAATATCATTCGAAGCACATACGCCAATCAATCAATGCATCAGTTACAAGCATTCAATTTGTGGTATCATTCCGTTTAACATATCGCAATTGTTTGCCAATATATGTATTGGTTGAACGAGCACGGAATTTAAGATGAGCTAAAATGTCTATTGAAAATGCGTTGCATTTAGCTTTGATTCTTTGTTGCTGCTGTTTCTTTTCTTTTTC
>GL502395.1:1249800-1272774 GCA_000149185.1 Mayetiola destructor
GTTTTTTTTTTTTTGTTTATCCAAAACCATAAAGAAAAATTATGCGAATCGCCAATGTGTGTGTGTGTGTGTGTGTGTGTGCAATGTGTATGGTGACAGTGTACTATTGAGTTTATTATTATTCCTTTAGCCCAATGAAATCGAAACGATTATTATCGATGAGGTCCCATTCAAATGTGAAAACCATCAATACAATTTATTCGGAAAGCTTCAAACTAAGAAATACTGGCTGTGATGCTACAAATTTGAAAACATGAATTGAAATATTTGCAAGCGCATATCATTTTCTTTCATTCAACATTCATTTCGTATTGAATTTAGTTAGGAAATGTTGTTGCTGTTGTTGGTTTTTATGTTTTTCATTTTAAATTTAAAATTCCAATTGTTTAATAAATTCCAAAAAGCGCGCAGAAAATTCCATTATTTATCGGTAGATGGAATCAACAAACGTTTAACACATGGCAACTTCTTTGGCAAATTTTTTTTCCTTTGGATATTTTACTCTTTCTTCATAATAATGTGCCGGTGAATGCTCATTGCTCATTGCTTATTGGCATCGAACCTTCATTATGAACATTGTGGCATCGAACCTGTCGTGTCAGAGGTAAATGAATGCAATTCATTTCATTTCAACTTTTTTCTTTCCTCGAAGTTTTTGCTTCGCCACCACCATCATCATCATCAACAACAACATCCCGACTAAGATGGCTTGAGAATGTCGAAAACGGCACACGGTTAGGTTTTACTGTTATTGTTCTAATTATTAATGAACAGCGAAACGGAAAATACAAAATACGGGTGTCAAATCTAATGCATGAGCGAAAACGAATCCATTTTGCTTTTCCGTCGGTGTTTTTGTTTTTTCGTTTTTCTTTCGTTTTTTTTTTTCCTTCTTCATTTTATTATTTTTGATCAATTTTTTAAATACCAAGATATCAATTCATGCCCATGAATAATTTCTTTTAAAAAGATTACAAACACCAGACAACATTCAAAATATTGACTATGACGATGACTATGAACGCGCACAAAGCATAGGCACATGATTAAAATATGTACAAGATCGAAAAATTCTGAAACTCAATGGCAGAACCCATCCACCACAATTTGAGAATGACAAAAATGTTGAAAAAGTGCATGATTAGAAAACAGCACATATTAAATTCTTTCGATTCGGTCGACTCTTGGCTCTCGGCTTTCGGCGCATCTTCATCGCCGATGATCACATTGTACATATTGTTTGGGTGTTTGTGTGTACGTACGGTGTACGGTGTACGGTGCAAACTTAAAACGATTGGAATCGTGCTTTGATCATTCCTTCGTACATATGTCGTGCCTCCAGTTTTGAATCTTGAATATTTGTTGTTAATCTTTTATTCTTTATTTTGTCTTCGATATTTTTTATGGCTTCTTCTTTTCATTATTATTATTCGTTCCTTCTTCGTTTTGCATAATTTGTGTTATTGAGCGAACGATGCAACATTGCATATTGTTGAATGGGTACAATACGGTTTTGATGAGCGTGCAGGTTCAACTTACCAACAACCGACAAAATAACCAGCAACTCAATACACTGTACTACACAATTGCCACTGTTTTTCATTCTTTATTTTATTTTTTTTTCATTTTTTTTTTTTCATTTTTTATTTTGATTATTATATTCATTCGTATCGAAGTCAATGGGAATATGAAAGGATCGTTCTCTGAACTCGCCAAACAGTAAATAATTTAGTATCACAATTTTTTCCCTTTTTTTTTTTGCTTTTGATCACTTTTAATGTAATAAAAAAAAATAATTGACAAATAGGAGAAGCAAACGAAGAAAAAAAATCGAATTAGAGCAATCATTCACTCCACGAATCATTCACACAAATAAAATTCGGTAAATGATGGAAATTCACCTTCAAAAAGTTCGATACGAAAATTTGCACCGATTTCCGAGAATCGGATCAAATCGTAACTTTGGCATTTCACACTTTTATATTTATTATTATTATTTTTATTAATTTAATCGCGCATCCATTGTTGTGAATGGGTAAAAGTGTTGGACTCGCTGATATTTCGTTTCCATGAACAAAAAAAAAAAGGAAAAAAAGAAAAAAGAACGGAATGAAGTGAATATATTCATATTAAATACAATTGTGTGGTGACAAATACACACTTCGTTTTCGAAAGCAAACATTACATTCAGTACATTAACCATCGGACACCAAAACCACAAGCCATAAGATAGATGACAAGCAACAAGGAAAAGAAAGAAGAAGAAGAAGAAGAAGAAAAAAAATGAAAATTGGTGAACTCGTAAATGGATCGTTCGTTCGTTCCTTCGTTCGTTTGCCAATAAAGAAATATCGTGATTGTTTTTATCGTAAAATATGCACTAAAGCAGAATTAGATACTTTCAATTCAATGTAAATATTTTCCAGAGAATGGCGACCAATTCTGAATTATTGCTTTTACTTTATTGCTGATGTTTCCATTTTATACACACCCAGCATTCGGTATTTAGCGTCCATCACCCAGTGTGTGTGTGTGTGTGTGTGTGTGTGTGTGAATGTGTGTTGTATAAATGTTAACCAGAGACACATCATTTTAACCAAAATGTAGTCCATTCGTGGCCAATATTGATGTGCAATTCGCACACATTAAGTCCCAGTGAACTCGAATCGAAATGCAATGAATGGGGCGATGAACGGTTTTTTATTATTATTATTTTTTTTTTATTTTTTTTTTTTTGTTAGACGATTTTTCTCTTTCTCAGGTCTTTTCTTGTTTCGAATAAAATTAAATAAAGCCCAGCAAGTTTATTTCCAAGGAATATACAATAAATAAATGGATTTTAACGCCCGGTATCAAGGATCATTGGGGCAATGAACAAATTGGACATTAATTCAGGCAATTTGTTCGGACATCCATCGTGTTATCTGCTATATTTGGCTTTGAAAGCTCTTTACATTTCTTTTCTCGTTTTTTTTCTTCTTCTTCTTCTTCTTCTTTCAAACTGATTTATTTCCATGTTTAAATGCCGTATTTTTATCTTTTTCGTTTTCTTCGTTTTTTCCTCGAAATTATTCCTGAAAAAAAAATATGCGGCAAACAAAAAAACAAAAAAAAACCAAAAATTTAATAAAACGAAGAAGAAATCTTTCTAAATTCCGAAACGAATAGCACAGATAATGAGAAAGAAAGAAAAATACACAATATGAGACAAAAATAATCTGTATTTACCCTCCCCCCACATCAGCCGATAGCCGATAGTCTCTCAACCTTTTTGCGTTTAATACACAATTGAAATGGAGTCAAATGTGATCTGTTTGAATGTTTATGTACTGCAGCAATTGCCACAATTTTAATTCTAACGTTACGCGGACTGGAATTTAACGTGTGCAGTAAACGTGAATCCTCGACAAATTGATCTTAAATGTAAAACTTTCAAATGAAATCATTTTTACAACATGACATGAAACGATTTTTGTGTGTGTTTTTTTTTTTCGTTGTTGTTCATATTCTGTGTACACAGTGTAGTGTGGCTGTGCTGTGCATTGTGCATCTTCGTTTTGTCGGATGATTAACATTTCAGCATAACTGTAGTACTCTGTAGTAGAGTATATGGAAAAATGTTTTGACGTTTTTTTTTTTTTTGTCTTTTTTTTTCTTTCTTTCTTTCAATATTTCATTTTGAAGATTCTTTTCGTTTTAAGTTGTTGCCGTTTATGGATGCATAGGTGCCGCTTTTTCCTGGTCTCAACATTCGAGTCCAAATTGTATGTACGTCAGATTTCAGTTCGCAAATAACGTAATAACGGCCAACGCCTATAACTTGATGAGAACAAAAATAATTTATGTCAACATAAAATTTATGGGGAAACATGATGTTCGGTGCATTATCTGTTATGAGCGATGGTTTTGTCGTTTGTTGGTGTATCTCGATCTTATTTTTCGTGCATCATCTCTTTGGCTTTGGATCACAGCGGCTATTCCACAAATTCAAGTAAACATAGCCGCATAGCCACACGACTCATTCTCTCCATCCACCATCAAACACATTTTACCACTAACCACTGCTGTTGCTGTTGTTGCTGGTGCTTTTCTCGTCATTTTTTTTTGTTTTTCTTTTTGTTTTTCTTCATTGTTTTCTGCTTTTATTTTATCTGTTTCATATTTGCGGCCACAAAATTGATTTGGTCATAAAATTCCGAACTTGAACTTAGCTACTGTTTAAAATATAATATTCAACAATTTTACATTCAGCACACACAAAACACATTTATACACATTTCAATGTTGCTCTTGAACATCATTTCGATTTGCAGACTTATGGCTTACGACTTGCGACTTACGAATTACGACTTGCAACCATTTGCAATGAAATATCAAAATGATTTTTTTTTTTTTTTTTGGTAAATTAGTTAAAAAGAGACAGAATGTTTCTATTTATTACATCGTTTATATCTACGAATTAAGTGCAGGCAAATATTAAAAATGTGGATAAAATGATTTATAGCCAACAATGATGTATATTGAGCACCAAACAGCACAAAAATATGTTGTTTTTTTTCTAAAAAAAAAAACAAACGAAGAAAAAAAATAATAAAAGATATAGAAAAATATAAAATAAACCGAAAGACCGACGAGCACACACACACACAATTTCATGGAAGCCACAAAACTATGAAATAATATCGACATTCGACATTGTGGTGCACAATGATAGCCAATTTACGGATGAAAAATAAGAATTTTTTGGTTTTTCTTGGCAATCATTTTTAAGTCATCATCCTTCCGTTGTCCATCCTCGGTGCTCCATCCTCTGTCTGTGATATTGTATATGATCGCGCGTCCCGCCCGTTGACTACATTTGCTGCTCCGAAAAAACGAAAAACGATTTTGTTCAATTTTGATCGTTTTACGTTCGTTTCTTCATTTCGTCGTTTTTCTTTCAAATTTTCAAATTGCATAAACTGTAAACTGTACAGCAGTACACAGCCTGTGTACACTGAACAAATGGTTGGCCACTTCAAATATCGTAAAAAAGAGGATTGATTAAGTGGCTACTGTACATTTTGAAAGAAAAAAAAAAGAAAAAGAATTGTCCAAGTCATTCATGCTCAATGCGCAATGCTCAATGCTCACAATAACATACAATGTACCAAGTACCAAATACCAAATGGTAAAAATGCATCCTTTTACGATTTTATATATCCAGAAACTACCAATTCAATGACTCACAAGACCTCCAAGGCCTTTTCAATTCAAAAGGTTAAAGAAATTGCTTTTGGAATTCCATAAAATGGAGATTTAAATATGTACATATTCTGGTATTATGGATTCGATACCATTGGAATAACAGAAAAGAGAAAAAATAAAGATAGATAGATAGAGAGAGAGAGAGGGAGATACGATCATCAATTGAACACAAATTAGATTTTCGTTGAATTACCATGACAAGAGAATACGACCAAATTTATAAAGAAAAGAAAAACAACACAAAAACCGAATCGAATAAGATAGAATTGAAAGAAGGAAGAAAGAAAAAAAAACACACACGATAATTCACTTTACCAGATTCCATGCATGCGAAAAATAAATCCGGACATCAAATAAATTAATACGAACCAAAATCACAAATAAAAAAAATCCAGAGACGGGGAAAAAAATAAAATACAAGCGAAAAGAATAAAAAGACTCTAGAAATTTTCTGAGAGCCACACAGTGTACCCGTATTGCACCAAAGTGACTTGAAGAAAATCGAGTATATTCAAGCGTATTTGGGTCATGAGAAAAACGAGTCGAGTGTGAATACAAATCGTGCCTCATGCATTTGATTGTTTCGTTACATCCCTACAGCTTTTGTGTATTCGAATTTTTTTTTGTTTTTTTTTTTGTGAAGATTCTTAAGGTTGGAATGCCTTTATTTTTCATATTTTCTTTATATAAATATTATATGGATATAGATTGTCCAATATTAGAGACGAAGAAAAAAAAAGAAGATTATATTTAGTTTATGATAAACCAATTTTGTTGACCTCAACCGTGGATGACCGATTGCCTTCAATTATTTTATATATTTACAAATTCTGTATTTTCTTTCGTTTTCGATTGCCAATTTGTCAAAATGAAAATGGAAAATATTTTATCGGTCATTGTCGAAGGAAGAAGATTCACTGATACACCACCGGTGATCAGTTTCTTGTACGTGAATATAACGATATGTTAGTAGCAAACGATTGAATACAAAATTAGCATAAATGACACGCTTGTTATGTGTATTGAGCCAAACAATATTTCAAACGGTTCAAAATCAAAATAAAAATAATAATGTGAATTGATCGGAGATGAATTGGTTGAATAATTGATAGAAGATGCTGATCTGGTTCATATTTAAAATGTCCATCCAAAATCACGGTGCTTTCGTGAAATATTAAACGATAACAACAATAAATAATAATTTAACAACAACAAACTCATTCACTCAGTCATTCATTTAATGACGTGAAAAGGGAGGAATGGTATTGTGATAAATGCGCCGGAGGACATTTGGTCATTGAATTTATTTCAATGGCGTTTAATAATAATAAATAATATTAATCGAGACTCATCTTCAAGTTAACGAAAGATAAACGATGAACCGATAAACAGTCTCATTCGAATCTCAAATCGAAGGTTCCGATTTCACAAAACTAATAATGATTCGTTCACTATTCAGTTTTTTTCTTCTTCTTCTGTTTCCCGAAACGTTAAAAACCTTAATGCATCAAATTACAACAAATTGTAGCACAAACGTGCACCATTTCGTGTGCGGTGTATGAGCGGTCGCGGGCCAGGCGCGTGAGCGCTGATTTTGTTCCTCTTTTTTTTCTGTTGTTTTTTTTTTTTTCGTTTTTATTTCGTTAAATGCCGATCTAATATAAATTAAAGTCTGTCACGCCATCTCAATTCTCTTGGAAAATTATTTTATTGGATGATCTGACTTGGTCTTTGAATTGCACATTGCGCACCGTGTGCACGGTTCTCACACACACACACACACATGCACACAACAGTGAAGAACATACATAAAGAAAATTGATGCCATGATTATACGAGCAGATACATGTGATCTTCACTCGTGAACATGAGACAGTAATTGCTCATTTCGACATTTTAAAATGGCAATAAGAGAAGAAGAAAAGAAAAAACGAAACGAAAACGGAAGAAATATTTTGTATTTGAAAAAGAACATCACATGTTATTTGATTATTATTACGATATGATGCAGTTGATCGAATGAATGTTTTAATGCTTTTTTGTTATCACTATTCACCGCACACAGCTACAAGCTAAAAGTGCACGAAAGATGAATGATTCAGGGAAAATCATACAGAATCCCGGACATTCAGCAGGGAAACGTCAACGAAACCGAAGAATATCCGAATAAAAGACACAAGAAAACGATGAAGAAAAAAATAAAAAAATACATACAATAAAAAAAATGTAGAACTAGAAGGAGCACCATTGAACTGTCTATGGCATAATTGTTGGTAACAAATTGAGATTCGAATTTGTATTAATCAATCATAACTTAACACACACACACACACACAGAAACATACACACCTTTCGAAAGAATTTCATTTCATTGCATTTGTTTTGATGAGAACATAGAAAAATGATGAGAGCAACATGGAGAAGAGAAATTCACTCGTGAAAAATATTCTTAAAATGATGAACAACAAATATTTGTACTTTTCGTACTTAATATTGAACGGTCGATGATACAACAATATTTCCCATGATAAATTGCCGAATCACTTTTGGGTACATATGTTTCATTTCTTTAAGACGCGTTGTTTTTTTTGTCATTCTATTCAATTTCATATGTATAACACGCATTTCGGGTGAAAAAATTAATATCATTGAAATGTTCCACATGTCTCGAGTCTCTTGAGTTTCTTGGCCTGTGGCGATCAAATGATGCAGAAAAGCGATGCATATCCATTTGCGTTTTTTGTTTTTTTGTTTGTTTTTTTTTTCGGGTGACATTTGATCGGCAAACGAATTTTCAAATTGCCATTTATGTCAATGGAAAAAAATGCTTAACAAAACGGTCACATGCGCTCCATCCTTACCATGAAATCAATTGAAATGGTATGGAAAAGACATGAGCGCGCGAAACACACAAAACAAGACAACAACATTGCAATAAATAAGTGATCGATCGAACAGTTGACGAGATGTCACATTGACGAATTCATACAAATACCAAAAGAAAAAAAAAACAACAACAACAACCGTGCACAATGCGCCATATGAAAAATGAATCGAATGCAAATCACAAATAAACACATTCCGGCCACTCATACTAAACGTTAAATTTTGAATAACTTTTTGACAGCTTGTCGACTAAAATGCTCAGCTGTTTGTATTGTATGTGACCCAACACCTAGCAACCAATTCGTTCCCATTCACGATTTGATTATAATTAATATTGTTGTTGTTGTTGTTGTTGTTGTTGTTGTTGAAGTAAGCAAACGAAGATTAAAAACCAAAAACGAATTGGATGAATGTCAAAGACCATTTTGTGAACGGAATACGTGCATCGGGTGCACATATATACATTTCGATTCCCTGTTTCAGTCAGCACAAAATGTCATTTGCTAAATGGTTTCTAGTTAATGATTTTTTGAGCAACGTCATCAACCGAAAATGATACAAAGAATGGAAGGAGCACGAAACAAAAAAATTAGGGCGATTCGATCAAACCATTGTTTAAATGATAGATTCTGAAAAATAAAATCATAATAAAATAATAAATGATTTGTGAATGACGCAAATAAATGAGTGTCTCACTCACAGTTCAAAGTATTTATGACCGTGACGTAATTGCTATATCAATTTATCTTCTCTGGTTTTTTTTGTTCTCCTCTCTCCCCCCCCCCCCCTTCCTTCCCCCCAAAATGGAATTGAATTTCGAATGCGACTACGAATGATGATAGCAATTGATTTTTTCCGGTGGAAATTCATTTATGATTTGTGAACAAAATGAACATTTAACAGTACATTTCAATGCAATGAACTTTAGTTGTTTTTTTTTTCTTTTTTTCTTTCTCGTCCGTTTCAGTTTTTTTTTTTGGACTAGAGAATTTTGTGCATTTATTGAAAATGGAATGTAAAGACAGGAAACTATGAAGCAATTAATTGAATAGAGCGCTTCGAATTGCATCAGTGAAATCGATGCGAATATTTATTATTTGAAAAAAAAAAAAATTGAAAAAATAAATAACAAATATCACAAATAAAAAACTGAAGAATGAAGCGAAGCATTTTTGTTTGGAGATTGAAACTTATCGGTCGTTTTGGAAAATAATAACAATAATAATAATAATCATTTGAAATTTGAACTATTTGACATCGATCAGTGTTGCGACAACTGAATGTCGAATGAATGCAAACATTTTCAGCCAAGTCATGGTGCGCCCGTCATTTTTCGTTACAGAAGAATGAATGCATCCATGGTGCATGCCTGTGAGTAAAAAGCAAATAACAACTACAACAACAATACCCGGCATCAGCAGCAAAATAAATCCAATGTTTAAATCAAATGCTGGTGAGACTGTAAGACTATTTTAGAAGGAAAAACCGATCAACAATTCGAAATGATTCGATAAATAAATTCTAAAAGAAATTTGCAAATCATTCTCTACCTACAATAATAATATTCAGCTGCCGAATCAGTCAAATGTTTCTAATCGGTTCAACCACTTCACCCGGAGGGAATGTTTCTAAATTTTAAATCAATCCGGATATGAGAACAAATTTCAGTCATTTGAACAAAAATTTCGAACAGAAGGAAAAATAAAAAATTGAAAAGGGCCCATTGAATTCGGCGAATTCGATGTTTTGCCATTTTGCCCATGTCCACCATTCAAAATGATCAATCAAATTGTAATACAAATAATTGTGTCGCATATAATGACTGAATTTGAAATGTTTGGAAATCGCTTTAGTAACGAAAAAAATCAAACTGCCACAGCAAATTGCCGTTTGCCGGATATATCAAAATAAGTCCAAGGCGTAAGCTACTGTGGCGGTCGGTCAATGAATCTACAATATCTCATTGAATCACAAATAATAATAATTTAAAAAAAAAAACTTTTAATAAACAAACGAAAAAAAAACCAACAAAAACAAAGCAAACGATCAATGTTAAATTATTATGGAATAATATATTAATCGTTGCAATGTTCTGACCTCCAGACGTGTGAACAGATTTCTTTTTTGTCACTCATTAATGGGCTACCGACTGGTATGACATACATATTTATCTGCATGAAACATAAAACACACAGACACACACACAACATGCATATTTCCATCTGAAAAAACCAACATCAAATCTCAACGCTGAATTTTTCAAATCGATTTTCAGCTTGAGATCATTTTGTTTCGGTTTTTAATTTGTTATGAATACTAAGGAAGAAAAAGAAGAACCAACTTTATACATTTTGCTTCCGGTGATGAGCTAAATGATTGCAAACGATGCAACATTAAAGCGATCATTACGACGATATATTAAGATGATGATTTGTACGAAGGCGCAAAAAAAAACAGAAGACAATCAAACAACTGAACGAATGTGAAATGAAAACGGACGAGACACGATGAATGGGGGATGGTCCGTGCTACCCAAAAACCATTTGACATTTAATGAAATTTGAATTTGATAAATGTTTTGATATTAACACAAAATTTGATCGTAACAATTTGAGAACTTGGAATGTTTGCTCACGAATCTTTACTACCTTCAAATAACGATATAATATATATATTTAATAATATACTAATAAGAATGACTGAAAATGACAAAACTGAGATATGAGAGGAAAAAATTTATGGGAACGTGTTACTTTCCATATAAAATGCATATAATTATCGAGTTTGATTCGTTAGGCCGCAAAACATAACAGCTTTAATATGTAACATTTGTCACCTTCCATTTTTTTTTTTATTTTTCTTCTTTATTTTGTTGTTGTTGGAATGTTTTCTCTCTCCCGGAATACTTTGAAAGTTTGCACAATGGGAAGCTCAACGGTTGAAATAACATAATTATAAACGAGTGCACCAAACATCCCAACATGAAGTAGTTACACTAGTAATAATGGTTGGTTGCACACTGTTTCGGTGCCTTGCAACAAATAAAATGAAAACAACGAACACCACAGAATAATAATGAATAAATAACAAAACCAGAAGAAAAGACAAAAAAACAAAACAAAAAAACAAACCATACACAACGAGAACAGTCACATTGGCAGAAAAACAGTGGACGAAACATATTAGCGAATTGGACACAATATTATGCGCGCGCACTGCTGCTGATTTTTGCGCTTTACTATATAATTATAATAAATAACATGCAATCAAAAAACAGATGAGATAAGATGATAGTTTACGAATGCAACAGACGAAGGCACAAATTCACTGATGACTTCGGTATTCGATACATTTAAGTTTGTTTTGCTTTTTGTTTTGTTTTGTTATGGTTTTTGTGTGTGCATTAGTTTGCATAGCCAACACACACAGAGAATATATTACAATATATTCTTGTGGCTGCCCAGAGGTGGCTGGCACGCAACCATAATTTAATCGTTGATATCAAATCGATGATGAGCATTTTCTCCTTCTGGAAATTATTATTAATAAAACGATAAATCGACAAAATGATTCTGGTTACCTTCTCATGCCATCTCTTCAACGCCATCAATTGTGAAAAATTCTTCTTTTGCTTTTTTTTTGCCTTGTTTTTTTGTTTTTTCGTTCTCCTAAGATTTTCGAATTTTGGATCTAATTGAATTTATTTATTGATATTTTGTTTGGTTTTTAGTTTCATTCTATTTTTCTCATAGATTAATTCTTCAACGATGAATCAAACGTGTAAAGTTTGCGGTGAGCCTGCAGCCGGTTTCCACTTTGGCGCATTCACATGTGAAGGATGCAAGGTGAGTTTTGTTTCCATTATTATATTTTCAATTCACAAAATATTTTGTTCACGAAAATATATCGATCAAAAAGAAAAAAAAACCAAAACAAAAACAACAAATGTTGAAAAGTTGGTTTAATTTTTCGGGGCCTATTGTTGTAATTCAAGCCATTACATACATTTTTGTCTTGAAGCAATCTCTCATTGTCCACAATTTACAATTTCGATCAGATGGAATTTTGTAATTGTTGCGCCGCCGAATTGCAATCCATGGATTTGATTTTGTATGTTGTTTGTTATTTTTTTTTCTCTCTCTTCTGAAATTCATTTGTGATCTTTAAAATGCAAATGATGATTTTGTTTTTGCTCATAAATTTCAATCGGATCATTACAAAATCCATCCGATGAAGTAGACTGACTAAATCGTTGAGAAACTAAATTGCCGATTGGCTTTGAATCTGAATCAGTTTGAATATTTTTTTTTTACCGCGTTTTTCGTTTGAATTTTGAGATTTGAGCAATTTTTAAACAAACTGACTACCAAAAATCAACCACTGAAACGCAAATGTAAGAATCGAAAGACGAAGAGAAGGAGAGAGAAAAATAAAACTTAAACAAATCAAAAACTGATCGTATTGAGAATTTTGTGAGCGCCAATTCAAAAATCCAAAATAGGAAGCGAAAGAAAAAAAAAACAAATGAGATTGGCAAAATATTGCAAACTGCATCATCCAATTTCCGTGCCACTGATCTCATTGCCTAATTGACCTCGAAGTGAATAAGGTCTTTGCGAAATTATGTTCGCAAATCACAAGTATGGTGTGTACGCATACACCATGCTATCCATATGCTACGATATGCCACCGATCGTTCAATCAAATTGAGATAAAAGGTTGCATCGTCTATTCGAAACGAGTTCATGATTCATGATTTATGTGCTATGCATTTATGGAACTGTCGACAATTCGATAGCCACAAAATTCAAAGCAAAGAAAAAAATAAATAAAATAAAATCAAATATTCAAATTTTATGTTGTGTGCACTTGCATTGTCCAACCATCCAACCGGATCCTTATTTCAAGCTAATTTAATTCAAAGACGTCAACGTCAACATTCCTTGAACAAAAAAAAAAATTACACCGCACAAAACATCATAAAACTATAATAATTTGCAATGAATGAGCGCTTCCTAATTACGAACAGCATTTTGAACCGAAAAAAAAGAAGTCCAAACAAAAGATCCAAAAACAGATCGGCATTGAAAATGACTTGATCTGGAAGGCAAAAGAATCACGTTTATCGTACATAAACTCGTAAATTATGATTTTAAATTGGACTTGTAAACCATTAGCGCTAACATTAAATTGGTTGAAATGTGATCGATCGTTATCAAAATTATTTGTTGTTGTATTCAGTTCATAGTCTTAGCATTCGTTCGATGATATTGCATACTGCATACAATAATTGAACGCTACAAAAAAAAAAAAACTAAATGACATACATTGAAAAATGGTTCAAGGTTTTCAGCGAATTGAGTGCTCACTTGCATTGTTTTGTATATGTCGCCACGGATTCGCACTCATCAGACAATGTTGTGAGATGTTTTTTCCTTCTTTTTCGTCGCTTTGCCAAAAGAAGACGAAAAAAAAAACAAATTACACTAAAAATTCATAATCATAAAATAATAAAATAATGAGTTCAGAAATTAGCTGTAAGAGATATAAATGTTTGGAGTTAGAACTGATGATTGCATGCCAATGTTGAATTTATCATAATAGGTGAAAATTATTTATCATTATATTGAATGATGTTCTCATGAGATCTGTTCTGAAAACAAGAAGTTCTTTTGATGAGAATAATCAATTATTTATTTATTTATTTATATATAGCGGCAATAAGAAAAAAAAAACAATCCTATTGCAGTATGTCATTTGGATGGCATTATCTGACTATAATAAATAATTAACATAAAAGCAGATCGATGCACCATCCAGCCAAGTGCTATAGAATCAAGCACATATTCAACATACTCAGAGCCATTTGCTCAGAGCCATTTGTATGGACGTAAAATTTATCGCAAAAGTAAACAGACTGAAAAGATACAATTATCGGTAGTCAGTAGCGAATTGTGCAAAATTTGTGATGTTGATGTGGATAATGTGCCTTATTTTGTACAAATTGTTCGACTCTTTCCCAATTTTTCAGAAACAAAATACAAAGAAACGAAAAAAAAGAAGAAAAAACGCCAAAATAAAAAAAAACTAAGTAAAATTAAATATTAAATTTGGATTCGAGCGCGTCACTAGTGCTGTTACGTTTTCGTTGAAGTCACAGTGCACGAACGATATAAAACAAGGCAATCGAAAGGAAGACGCGAGCTTGAGAGAGAAGAGAAGAAAAATAAAATAAGCGCGCACAACAAAAGACAATAAAATTGCTGGAAAAGATCAAAATGCGAAATAGCTGACGAGCTGGACAAAGCATGAAAACAACTTTGAAATTAATTGTAGCACGCTTCAACGATCATTGTGCCTTTTTCTGTTGCGCTTTTGTCATGCCATTGCGTTATAATATGTCTATGTGTTTTATATATGGATATACAATCCGAACACTCAACAGCAAAACGATACGAAAACAGAAAAAAATTCTTATAATTTGACTTGTTGTTTATCGTTGAAACGAAGTCACACACACACACACACACACACTCAGTCCACTGTACGGGTATTTTTTGCATTCACCGTTCAGTGTTTTTTTTTTGTTGTCTTTCCTTAACTTGAATTGAAAACTGAATGCACGAAATGTTCATGGGAAATAATAACTCCCACGCAATCTGTTAAATTCAATTCGAAGAACAATAGCCGATCACAATAAGAACTATTTTTGCTATTGAAATTTTGAACTACATCACACTTTCTGTCACCGAATGGAACATGAAACATTCAAACACGGCATGCATGTATTTAAATTTGGTTTCGTTCGTTTTTTCCCCATTTTTTTTTTCTCTTCATTAAAGTCAAGACTACTTTTAATCAGATAGCAACCAAACATGACCCTTTCGATAGATATAATTGTTACAAGACACACTTGTTTAATTTATACATATATTGTCGGTCGGTTGTTTGGCCAAATCGAACCGGATCCCATTGTGTTAGTTAAAATTTTTTTGCAAAATTTCGATTTGAAACAATCTTTGGTTTTTTTTTGCTTCATTTATTCAATTATTTATCGTTTTGGGTTTTTTTGGTAGCCGAATGGTTTATTATTTATTCCATGTTCGGGCCGTGATGAGTAAATGTTTATATACTATGTCTGATCAAAGACCGACCAGTTCGAATTCAGAATAAATTTGAAAAAAATTCAGTCTTTTACTGGGGATTTAGAACACAACAATTTATATTGTTAATTATGTCAATCGATGACGATAATAAAATCATCGTTGACGCAAACACATCAACGATCTCATGACATCAAGAAAAGAAACAAAACAAAAAAAAAAAGAGAGATGGAAAAAATGAAATGGAATTTAGAACGAAAATATTTTATTTTTGTGAAATCTATTTTTGGTCGTCGAGCCAAATATAACCAAATTACGAATCATCTCATTATTTTTATTTTTTTTTTCATCAGCTATTGTCATTCAGCCATATTTGTGGCCACGACTTATTTGTGTCAACAGTTTAACATTGCAATTAAAGATTTGGAATATGTGATGATATTTAATCACGACTCCGGACTCCGCATGATGGAGATAGTGGATAATAATGATAAAATAATAATAATTGGTAAATGATGATTGGATCAGATCTGGTTGACAAAACTCCAGGGAATTCGAAAATAAAACGTTATTTTTTCTTCTTCTTCTTTTTTTTTTTGGTTATTCGTTTGCAATCGTTTTAGTCGTTATTGTTATCTAGACTCAATGAAACTGGGCGGGAGGGTTAGCGTTCTGGTTAACAGTCTTTTGATTAAAATAACATAAATTCCATAGATGAAAACGAAAGTCTCGAAGATTGAAGGAAACGGCAAAAAAAAAAATAAGTGTTCAAAAAACGATAAAAATGAGAGCCAAAAAGCAAAACAAAGCGAAGCACAAAAATTATGACTGAAACGTCGTTCCAGTGATACACATCAATAAATATAGATCCAAGGTCAAGTTCGTTTAACCAAATCAAATATGTAATAATAAAAATAAAAATTGTTTCATGAATGAAAATGATAATAAAAAAAAGGAAAAGAAAAGAAAAAAGAAGTGCGAATGCGAATGCGATACGACTGCGAATGGTTGTTTGGGTTCGTTACCTACTATTTGTTTGGTTGTCGTGGTGCATGGCATAAACAGCACAGTTGGCCATCATCATAATACATTAAATAATAATAAATTTATAATGTTTGATATGCAAGACATAAGACATTGCAAATAATACAAACAAAAAGATGTAGACAACAATTCAATGATTGCCCTGATGTCGAATTTAACTTGAACTGAATCAATTGGCGGAAAAATGTAGATTTAAAAATTTGAATCAGTGCACACATTTTCAATGTAAAAAAAAACATAAAATAATAAAATGAATTGGATCGCAATTTGATGAAGAACACACACACACACACACACACACACACACACACACACACACAGAGACACACCACTGTCATTACAAATTACAACCACCAGCCCGGGCTGCAATATATTGAAGTCAATAAAAAAAAATTGAAGCGAATGAGAGAAAAACAAATTGATGGAATTCAACAATAATAATAGCCACAACCAAACAAACGAAACGAAACGAAACGAATCGAAACGAAATATCGCACTGGCTCAATTTAAACAAATATTAAGTAAAGCAACTGAATAAATGTAATACAAGTACACGATTTAATGGTTTGTTAGCACGTTTTTTAACGATCACAACCATTCGAAGGTTTCCGTAGTCAAATGCTAATAATAATAATAATAATAATAATTTTTTCTTCTTCTTCTTCGTTTTCTTCATCGTTTTGATCGTTTTTAATTTTTTTATTTATTTTTTTTTTGTTCGATTTATTTGCGCTGTTTTCGCGCACTGCGTCGCACTCCATGTCTATTTAACTTTAACCATTGTTTTTTCTTTCCATATCGGCAAATATTTCCGATGAATGAGAACACACACACACACACACACACACACACACACACACACACACAGAGACACACCACTGTCATTACAAATTACAACCACCAGCCCGGGCTGCAATATATTGAAGTCAATAAAAAAAATTGAAGCGAATGAGAGAAAAACAAATTGATGGAATTCAACAATAATAATAGCCACAACCAAACAAACGAAACGAAACGAAACGAATCGAAACGAAATATCGCACTGGCTCAATTTAAACAAATATTAAGTAAAGCAACTGAATAAATGTAATACAAGTACACGATTTAATGGTTTGTTAGCACGTTTTTTAACGATCACAACCATTCGAAGGTTTCCGTAGTCAAATGCTAATAATAATAATAATAATAATAATTTTTTCTTCTTCTTCTTCGTTTTCTTCATCGTTTTGATCGTTTTTAATTTTTTTATTATTTTTTTTTTGTCGATTTATTTGCGCTGTTTTCGCGCACTGCGTCGCACTCCATGTCTATTTAACTTTAACCATTGTTTTTTCTTTCCATATCGGCAAATATTTCCGATGAATAAGCAGATATGAAAAGCAGACACATTCAATACTCAAAACCATATTCATATATTACAATTTTCGGTATAATCATTGAATTAAGAGAAACCGATATATTATTAAATTGGATCAAAGTCAGATCAGATCAGATCCGAAACTCAAAATGCAAATGATGATTAGTGGTTTAGTGTTTTTAATGTTAATTTTGTGTGTGTGTATGCACGATGATGATAAACTGACCGGGTATGAATCAGGTCAACTATTGGCTATTGTTAAATATATATTTATCAATGGAATTCATCAATTATTATTATTATTTGAAGCGATTTTTCAGTTTTGTTTCTTCTTTGCCCGTTTGGTAATTTTCTATGTGTTTTTTTTCTCTTCTTTTTATCGAAATAAAATCGAATTATTCCGATTAATGCACACACAAACAGACACACATTGTGTACTCAAACATCGATTGATTGGCCATTGATTTTGCGAATCGAATATTTTATGCTATAGCCAAGGTTATGAAAATGAATCCATCGATGATATGATATGATTCCTAGTAGTTGCAATTGAACCGAAGATTATTATTTATTTTATTCAATCGATCGATAAGTTTAGATCTAAGTCAAAGCCAGTTAAGCAGGTTATCTATATTGAAAAGCCTTCAAGGCCTCCCGCCTCCCCCTCCCCCTCCGGGCCCACAACAAAATAAAATAAAATGAACGCATTGTTGCCCCCATCGAAATTCAAAGTGCAAACGAGAAATTCTCGACCCGTGTTGATCTTAAATGTTTGAATTGCGTATTTATTTTATTATTTTCGTAATTTTACATTGACATTTGAATGAATGAAGAAAAGAAATGATTCGGGATCCGGGCCAAAACCGTTAAACAAATTGAACAAATGCGCCAGATTCTTTTATGAGAACCGAGAAACAAATAAATACTTTTCTTAACATTTTTGAATGAAAAGGTTGTAATGCGCAACTCGTAACTTGATCCAACGTCTTTATTTGCATTTTATTCAAACTGTGAGCGGATGGAAAAGAATAATAATAATCGAATTTAATTTTAACAACATGCAAACATGTGGAATTGAGAATACGATGAATGTTATACGAATTAACCGATGTGGATGTTTAAACAAAAGTCAACGCAGCACAGGTTCATCGGTTCGGTGACATCTTCAAGAAAATCGGTTTTTTATGTTTTTACTAGTTAGACTTGTGTGTTGTCTTTTCGTCTCTTTCATTTCAACTGATTTGCATTAAAGAGAAAAAAAATAAATGGTTATTCTGTCACCGGTGTTCAAATTGTATCAATTTGAGCGCCAATGAGTGTGCACACCAAAAAACGATTTTAATATGTCCGCGAACAATGGATTTTTGTTTCCGATTCAGTGCTTTGCACATTTTGAAGCGCACCACTTAACGTTTTGAATTTTAACATTGATTCGAGAAAAATAATACGAAAAAAAAACCAAAAACAGAAAAAACTTTAATAAAATAAAATAAAATAAAGGAAAATTAAACACGAACTCACAGTGCAGAGATGCGATGAGACAGCCAAAGCATTGAAACAAAAGGAAATTCATGTAAATGGTAAATGTTTCAAAACAACAATCGAAGACATTGTGGAGGCTTTGTGTTTGCCTATTATTATTATTATTCTTACAAATCGTTTGCGGTGTTTTTTTTCTTCTTCTTTCTTCTTTCTTTATTTTTATTTAAACTGGAAAAATTTCGTTGCTTCTTTTGATTCAAATTACGTCAATTCGGTTACGACTGGTGCCGTTTTGAACATTTAATTTATCCATTTGCGGAAACATGTGATACTTTTCATTTCGTAAATGGTCTGTGTTGAGATCATTCAATTTGAAATTTTATATCTCTACATTATATGCATTAAATCGAAATCAAAATATATTCATTTCTCTAATTTCAACATTTTTTTTCTTTCTTTCTTTCTTTTCTCTCGTTTGATTTAGTCATTTTTTGGCCGATCGTACAATAATCTTTCATCGATATCCGAATGTAAAAACAACGGCGAATGTACAATAAATAAAAAAAATCGTACAGCATGCAAAGCATGCCGTTTACGAAAATGTTTAATGGTTGGCATGTCAAAAAGTGGTTCACGTTATGGCAGACGATCAAATTGGTTTAAAATTCATTGTCTATTACAAGAACAACAGCAACAAGCGGCTGCAGCCCATGCATCAGCCAATTTAGGTAACAATCGTAAAACACCACCACCATCATCAGCATCAATAAATATGCTCAGTCATTCACAATATCCACAAGCATTATATCCTCGACCGACAACCAAAGAGGAACTTATGCTACTTGGATTTGAGGATTATAATAATAGTAAACGACCATCGGCATCACCATCGGTCAGTTCACCGGATAGTCATAATTCGGATAGTTCTGTTGAGGTTGGCGATCGCCGTCAATCACTTTTACGACAAACACAAGCCCAACAACAAAGCCGTGCCCAATTACCAGCACCGCCATTTAATAAAGAACTTTTCTTGCCACTTACATTTCCGGGTTTGATGCCACCACCAGGTTTTTTACCACCATCACATCTTATGTTTCCCGGTTATCATCCAGCACTTTATGCACAGCATCAAGGTCTATTGAAACCGGCCGTTGATTCGGTTGCATTAATGAATTCAGCTCAAACATTAGCAAATAATAATAGCCGATTTGTACCGAACAATAATAACAGCAGCACCACCAGTAAATCAGCTGAAGAAATAACAAAACGATATTTGGATGCTGTACTCAAATGCAGTCAAAGCGAAGCAATTATGTAAGTATTTCCATTCCTTAAATAATTTATGACGTTTGTCTTTCTCTCTTTCGGTTCATTGAATAGATTTAATATAAGGTTTAATGCATTTTGTTGTTTCTTTTTTTCTTGCACATCCCAGTAAAAGCGATGACGAAGATGAAATGGAAAATGGTGAAGTTGTTGTTTCAATGACACCACCATCATCACCCCCATCAGCATCTGTACGAAACAGTCATAGTTCAACATCAATTATGGCTTCAACATCTACATTACACAATAAAAAGAATTCAATCACCGGATCCCAAGATTCACCGATGGACTTAAGTCTTCGCAGCTTTCCAAAAATGTCCAAATCATCGTCAAAAGATTCACACAGTTCGGATCATTCACAAAGTAAGTAGTTTTGTTTGCCCATGCTCATCCAAACGGACCTACATCACACAATCCTAGTTAAGCTTAATTTTGACAACAAATGAGAATCATCATTGCAACTCCACTAATCTAAAAGAATTTTGTTTTTCTCTTCCGTTTGTTCCATTTTTTAGATGGTGAATTAGACACATCTGGAGATGAAGATGGTGACCGACGTCCATCATCAAGCGAAAGTGCCGAACGACCAGGTAGTCGTGATAATGAAGATAGCATTTCTGATAATGGGCCTCAATTCAAAAGTCCTGGTACAAAACCACTTGATCTAACAACAAAAATTTAAATGGATAAACACACGAAAACACACACACACGCACACACAACAATGGGTTTGACCACTTCAATTCGTTTATAATTTTTTTAAGGCTTTCTATCAATTTGCTTAATTTAAACAACTTGCGCGACACAGTTTGAATGATAGGAGTTTTTCTTTTGTTCTTAATTCATCTCTTTTTAAGATATGTAAATATCTGTCACACAAGAAAACTCGATTCAAACGGACGATTTAGACTTTTTAGCACACACAAAGAGAGAGAAAGAGAGAGAGAAAATGGTTCGTTTTCGATTCGTGAAACTGTTCGAATTTCATTAGGAATTTCTTTTTGTTTTTAAGTATGTAATGTACGAAATAGTTGATTGTTATTCGGTGAATTTAATTTATTTGATGTGTATCGCTCGGCCAAATGATTTTTGTTGTTATAAATATTCGTATTTTCGTAAATTGATATTTGATATTTGATATGAGAGAAAGAAAAAACGTTAACTACACTGGATGATCGATCAACGTATACGATGAACAAATCTATTTTTCTATAAATATTCAAAGATCCCAGTTAAGGTGTCATTAATAAAAAAAAAAGCAAAAAAAAAAATACAATTAAATAACAATATGATGGCGCCAGGTCCTGTGTCGGGTTTGGGTCTGGAGTGTGTAGTATGATAACTACTGCTGAAAAAGGGAAATTTAGGGCATTGCTAAAATTGAGACGTGTGCAACCATTGTGTTGCACATCTTATTAATATAAATATTAGAGTTAATAATTCACGAAAAAGCAAAGAAGAAAAACTGGGATCACATAGTCTGCCAGTGTTTGGGATTTTTTTTTTAAATAATTTTTTTGTGTTTAGAAAAAAAATGTAAGTAGTTATTTTGCATATGATTTTATTATTGAAAAAAACAGGGCTGAGAGAAAAACTTATTACAAATACAAAAGCACACTTAAACCATCAATCTTAATGCAGCATACAGTTTGATGGTTAACAAACGCAAACTTAATATTTTTTTTTTTGAATATAGATATTTTAGAAGAAATGTGGTAATGTTCTGTCGTCTCTGCTGCATTCTGTGCTATTTCTGTGGGCATTAATTATTATTATTATTATTAATATTATTATTATTATTTAATCACTGAATAATTTACGTTTAAATTTATTATCGGTTAGGATGGATTTTTATAGGATTTAGTTACGAACTTTTAGAAAATTCCGACGACGCTTACACACACCCTTCGCGGTCCGAATTGAAATCATATGAACAAAACAAATAAGATTGAAGATATTGAGCCAGTAAGCATTTTTCCGAAGAATTTGTAAAGCATTCTGTGTGTGTGTGTGTTTTTTTCTTCTCTTCATTATTAGTTTATTTCTCATTTTCTCTTTGTTTTTGTTTTTTTTTGTTTTTTTGCTTCTTCCTTGAAACATTGAATACATTGCAAGCGTATGCGATTTTCGATTCATTGCGACAATAGATAGAATCGATTCTTGTTGTTTCGAAAGAATTGACTCATTTTGAAAATGAAACGTAGACTCGGTTGTTCAATGCCTGGAATGTGCGCAATAGCATAAAATGGAAAGCATTTAATGGCTCTCTCTCTTACAGGCACACACACACGCACACACACATACACTCTGATCCATTCGAACAAAACAAACGTTAATAAAACGCACAACGGTACAAGCATTTTAAATGAGAATGTTTTGTAAAATGAAACATTTTGTAAAAAGTAGAGAAAAAAAAATAGCAAAACAAACAAATATTTTATAAATTCTTTTTTCTTTTTTTCTTCAAATAATTAATTATAGTGTTTAATTCGATTTTCTTATTTGAAGTGTAAATGCGTACACAGATGT